>APFE030802596.1:96972-125585 GCA_000404065.3 Pinus taeda
TGGGTTAGATCAATGGGTTGTAATCCTCTCTTCTACTACTTCTATCAATAAAGCTATTTGAGTTTTCCTCCATATTCTTGTATATCTTTGAATCTTGAATTGATATATGCATTTGTATGGTCAATATATATTTGATCCTATATTTCTTATGATTATAGATCTCTATGCTTTGATGGTATTATGCTACTTTAACTCTACAGGTGTTCTTTGAAGCGTGACAAGCAATGAAGGAGCGACAAAGATCTGTCAAAGGGGAGAGGAAACAAGGAAGGAGCCAAGCAGAACACTGAGGTTGGTACTCTCTGCTTTTCTCTCATCTATTTCTCATAAAGGAAAACGCAAGTAACTTTAATTTGTTTGTTTCTAAGATAGCTACCCGTCTTAGTGGGACTAGTAGCTTTGGATGGACACTAGTTTTCCTAATAACACACCTCTACCCACACCACAATTGGCTTCATCGCCATCATCTCCAACTTCACCCGTACCACCTCCACCTCCACTATGATTCAGTATGCCAAACACAGTGAAGTTGTCTTTGTTTAAAGTCTTTGGAAATGATCAGAGGCGGGCCTAAATCTGAAGCACAGTTGATTGTGGGATTCAAATAGATCATGATGCAACTAGGTGAGATGCCTTGGGAACTGGATTAGAGGCTGAAATGTACAATTGTGAAGCCAACATGAATTTGACAAATGGATAGCATCGCGAGTGGTTTGTGACTTCGCTACTACCACACTTAAGGAGTGCGCTGTCGCAGTAGAAGATAACAAATCAGGTATAGGCCTTGGAGATTTCCATGAGACTACTTGAGACTTCGATGCAAGGTCCTAATCTAGGAGCTCAGCAGATCCAAGTGCAACTGAAGAATATGTGCCTTGAGATGCAAAGCTTGAAGCAGGATAGGATAGTTCGGCTAGAAGGACACGAAGAGGTATGGTGTTTTAAATGCAAGAGTCAGGGTCGTGACAAAGACCACTGCTTGGTCTTTACAAATTACCTTGCAGGAGGAGGACTGATGCCTTTAAGGCTAGAAGCTCAAGCAAGACCTAGCACGGTGTTTGCCTTATGGTGCACTATCTGTCAGGTAGCTAGAAAACATACCATAGATAACTGCCACTTTCTACAGAAGTATGTGCAAACACCGCAACAGTTGTTCTACAACTTTTGTAGGTCGGTAGGACATGATGAGTTTACTTGCAGTAGCTATGAATTGATGATGGACATAAATCCCACCTACAGGGTTCAGGCCAAAACGTTGCCCCTTGACCAGAATGCAAGAATTGCGCAGACAGGATTTTAGGGGCGCGAACAAGGCCGAGGTGGAGGAGGACCTGGTAGAGGTTTCAAATGGTTGATTTTCTACAATTGCAAAGGACTAGGACACTATGCCAGCGATTACACTAATCCAACGTGCTCGTCGTGCAAGTATTACATGCTATTTGATCATGAAATAGAATATTTTTCTACGCTCATAGCTAGGATACGTGACAAAGGGGCGCTACCACCTCCCCTGACTTAGAACTTGTAGATGAGGATGTCTGAGCTGTGCGAGGAAGATCTGAACGTAAATATAGTGCTTCAGAGTGGAATCGTGATAGGAGATGACAAGGGGAAACAACTAGAAGATAGTACATGGGTTCACAAAGCCCTCATGAAAGAAGTTGAGTTTGATTTGGAGCATGTTCGTGAATCATTTATGGAATCTAGGAAGAGCTTCGTTGAGACCTCCACTTCAGGAAGCAAAGATTAGCCTGAGCCATAAATGGACCCCTCTATGCTCACAACTTTCCTAGAAACCTGTATGAAGTTACTACGCTACAGTAAGGTTGTAAAAGGGCTATAAGAACTCATCAATAGATGTGATGGAACAGCGCGAGGTGAACCATGCATAGTGCGAAAGATTGGCAAGCATAAAACAAGGACGGGACAAGAGATGAGACTGACCACACAAATAGGAGAGTGTGAAATGGATCAGGTCATTTTAGACCTAGGGTCAGATGTGAATGTCATACCAAAACATACTTGGGAGTGAATGGGATGACCTGCATTACAATGGTCTCCGATTCAGCTAAGGATGACAAAACAATAGAAAATCATACCCATGGGAAGGCTGGAGGGATTGACCGTGGATATTGAGGGAGCGAGCGCGCTGGCAGATTTTGAAGTAATAGATATTGTTGATGACAATAATCCCTACCCTATGCTCATGGGAATTGACTGGGCTACTAATATGAACGGGGTAATAAATCTAAAGAAGCGAAAGATGATCTTTGAGAAAAATTCATTGTGCATAATAATACCCCTAGATCCTGCTGAAGGATCACGCTATATGGAACCAGTCTGCGACTATGAAGGTGATGATGATCTAAACTGCATCTATAAGATAACACCATGAGACCAAGACTTGGTGAATGCCACTGTAGATGGACGGATTACATGGGATCATGATAGTTCTTGCACTTTAGATTTCGATGAAGAAATAGAACACTGGCAGAATTGGTTACACGAAGTAACTACGCTGAATTGCAACATGATGACCTAGTCGCTATGCTATGTCATTAGAGGTAAGAAATATTCCTACTTATGATGGTCTAAATGAGTTAGATACCTTTTTGGATGCATTTGAAAGGGAGGTGTTAGAAAAGAAATGCTTCTAGGCATTGGATTGGGCACTGTGTACTACACCCACAAGATGGTGGGGTACACACAAGGGAAGTTTTGGTGATTGGTGCAAATGTAGGAGAATGATAAGAGCATGATTTGGAAAGACTAAGATGTGACTGAAATACAAGTATGATGGGCAGGATGATCCACGTGCACATCTAGCTAAATGGACGCAGGCCTATGGAGAAAAGCCACAACTTGAGTGGGTGCACCTATTCTATCATACCTTTGATGTTATCCCGATGAATTGGTATATAGAAATAGGGCTCTACCATGGGACAGGTGAATGAGATATCTTGTGTGAAGGATTCATGATGAAATTCAGTTTTGAGGATGGATTTGACAATATTGATGAAGCACTACAAGAGGTGAAAGCGGCCATCTTTAGGATACCGCGGGATCCTTTCAACCTGATTAAGCTTGAATTGGCTACTCAGCTAACTCGTGCACTAGAATGTTATAATGTAACTACTAAAGAGGAGGATGAAGACCCACAGAAGATTAACATTATAGAGACATAAGGCCACTGCGAGGTTTAGGGACCACAGATTGAGAACCCCGATATAATTTCGTCAGTGAGAACTAAACAGGTGAACATTGGTACGGAGGAAGAATCCAAATTCACGAAAATTGGAGACTAGGAGGATGATGCGACTGTGGATAAGGTCGCCGAATTACTCCATGAATATCAGAAATTATTTTCTACCAATTTTATGGATCTGAAGGGAATAATAGGATATCTAGGAGTGATGAAGATCAGTTAGAGCCTAACATGAAGCCAGTTAAGCAGAGGCCTTACTACCTAAATCCAAAATACAAGGAGAAGGTCCAATTAGAGATAGATAAAATGCTAGCAGCACAGATCATTGAGCCTATGGAAGATTCTGATTGGGTAAGCCCAATGGTGATGTAAGAGAAGAAACAGAAGGATGAAGTAAGGATATCAGTGGATCTCAGAAAATTAGTGATGCTTGTGTGCATGATCCTTTCCAAACTCTGGTCATGGAGGAAGTGTTGGATAATGTAGGTGGCCAGGAAGCATACTTCTTCACTAATGGGTTCTCTGGCTACCACCAAATCAAAATCGCACTCGAGGATAGGAGCAAGATTACCTTCACGACTGAGTGGGGTTTCTTTCAATATAGTGTAATGCTATCTGGATTGAAGAATGCGCTTGCTATCTTTTCGCGTGTGATTGTTGTGGAATTCAAGGAATTTATTCATAAGTTCCTAGAGGCCTATTTTCATTACTGGACTATTGGGCCGGCTAAGTGCCATGTAGCGAGCTTATGGTTGATGCTGGATATCTATCGAAGATACTAGATCGCACTCAATCTCAAGAAGTCTCTTTTTTACGTTCCTTTTGGGAACCTATTGTGGCATGTGGTTTGCAGGCAAGGGTTGATGGTAGACCCTGCGGAGATCATGGTGATTCTGAACTTGGAAGCACCAAGGAGTGTGAAACAGTTGCACGCCACTTTGGGACATACGGGATATTACAAAAATCTTATCAAGGCTATGCCCAGATCATCGCACCGATGGAAAAATTGTTGAGGAAGGATGTCACATTCTGCTAGAACGATGACTATAGGAAAAGATTTGATATATTGAAAGAAAAGATGGTTACCGCGTTGATTCTAGTATTCTCGAACTGGAAGAAAGAGTTTCATGTACATGTTAACACATCATGTATAACGTTGGGGGTAGTACTAACACAACATGGAGGAGAAAGTTTGGACCACCCTATTGTGTCCACAAGCCGCAGATTATCCAAAGCAGAGAAGAACTATTCCACCACTAAGCACAAAGGGCTTGCTATGGTGTATGTGCCCCAGAAGTATAGACACTACTTGCTAGGAGGCCACTTTAGGATGTATACGGATCACTCCGTGCTAAGGTACCCAGTCAATAAGCCTGTGTTAGGGGTGTGAATCTACAGATGGCTCTTATTGCTCCAAGAATACGATTTTGAAGTTGTTGTGAAGCCTAGATGATTGAACGTGGGACCAGATCATATGTCGCTCATTGAAACATGGGAGGAACCTACTAATTTGGAGGAAGGATTACTTGGCGTGTAGCTCTTTTCTATTCGCATCACGGATGGACATTTTTAGGATATAATACACTTCCTAAGAACAAGAACTGCACCGAAAGGATACTTTATCCAACAGAAGAAGGAAGTAGTGGTGCGCGCAGCAGATTTCTTTGTCATTGTTGGGCATATATACAAGATCGGGAATGATGAGATATTGAGAAGGTATGTACCTGAGTTTGAACGAAGGAGCATTTTCATGTATGCTCATGGGTGAGCAGTGAGAGGACATTATGAAGGGAGAGAAACCGTGCAGAACATTCTATCTGTAGGGTTGTGGTGGCCAACCCTTCATCAAGATTCAAAAGCATATTGTCAGGCATGTGATGTATGTCAAAGAACAGGCATGCCATCCCGAAGGAATGAAATGCCTTTGAATCCACAATAAATGTTGCAACCCTTCAAAAAGTAGGAAATAGATTTTGTAGGACCTATTCGGCCCTAAGGAAAGACAGGCGCGAGGTACATTATGATTGTTACAAAGTACATGACTTGTTGGGTAGAAGCATAGCTGGTAAAGGATTGCACGGGCCGATTGCCGCAAAGTTTCTATTTGAACATGTACTAAAGCTTTTTGGATGTCCAAAGATCTTGATGAGTGATTGTGGTAGGCACTTCCTTAATGACACGATCAACACACTAACGGAGGAATTTCAGGTGTATCACCAAAAGAGCACACCTTATCACCCATAGGCTAATGGGATAGTGGAGGCGTTTAACAAAGTGGTCAAAATTATGCTGACCAAAGTATGCAATGCTCAGTGAAGTGATTGAGACCTACGCATACCTGTAGTATTATGGGCTTATTGGACAACGTGCAAGAAGTTAACTAGACAGACACCCTATATGGGGTTGAAGCGGTGATGCCTATGGAATACATCGTGCCTATTCTATGCATAGCAGTGCTCACATGTATGGTGGATTGCAAAGCCCTAGAATAGAGGCTCGTGCACTTGGATGAGCTTGAAGAAGAGCTATTTTTGTTTGGATTTCAGTAGCAGGTCCAAAAGTAGCGCGAAAAAATGTGGCATGATTGACACATCAAGCTGTGCACATTTAAGGTAAACGATCTGGTTTTGTTGTATGATAGTAAGTTTGATAAATTCTGCAAAAAATTCAGGATGCACTAGTTAGGGCCGTATGATATTAAGGATATTATTGAAGGTGATGTGGTCTAGTTGGTTAAGTTGAATGGAGATCCCTTCTTAGGAAAGGTGAATGGCAGTCGATTGAAGCCATATACAGGTGACCTAGCTATCTGACTAGATGACAGAAGCATTGCCTTAGCACTCTAGGCAGCTGAAAGGAGGCGCGAGACTATAATCTACACTGCCCAAGTTGGGGAGCTATGCGATGTCAGGATTGCACAAAGTAGCAAAGTGTCACAAGGTCTGCAACAGTGTGAAGACAACTATGCTAGCACATAGGTCTACCTGAAAGTGACCATTAAAGTCACTATTCACAATTTGATGGTCAGTTTGAGGCCAAATGGAGCGGGCAACAGGAATTTTAGGCCAAATTTATGGGTTAGATTTATGAAAATCTATCACCAATCTAGCATTAATGGGCTGAATGTGGGGGGAACGGTCAAATTTGAATTCAAAAAGCCCTATAAATTACAAGTGGCTATCCAGTGAAAAACACTTGGCATTTTAGAAATTTAGTTGTTGCGCTATCAGCTGTCTATGGACCTTTCAAATTTTGAGGCTTTGAGAGCAAGTATAGTGTTTGAGAGATTGTTGAAGGAGATGTAGGACCTCCTAACTAAAATGATGTCGACGCTCGAGGAAGCTGCGTAGGATATTGTGGTAGTAGAAGCCCCAGAGAGTGCCAGAGTGATAGTTGAGGTCCCTAAATCACCTAGAACACCGAGACCTAAGAAGGATAAGCAGGCTATGATCCTGGTGCATTTCTCACCAACAAACCCATAAAGGACCAAGCTAACCTTGCAAGAAAAGGGGGAGGCCATTAATCTAGAGGCTGACGAGGAAGAATCTGAAGAAATCCTAGTGGATGAGGAAGATGTGGAAATGGAAGTTTAAACCCAAGGTGTGGACCCTATTACCTAGTTACCAGAATATGTTCCTATGTGAAAGGGCAAAGCCAAGGTGTTGAAGGACATAGGCGAGAGCAAGAGCTCTCTGCAAACTATGTTGCTCCCAGATGACATTGTTTTTGAGGGGCCGCACTTGGGGTGAGTTCCTGTACTGAAATTCGAAGACTGGGACATCGTGGATCATGAGAAATTCCCACATATAGCGACAAACCATTTAATGCACCGACGGATTGATGCAACAGCTAGAATGATTGAATTGGAGCCATGCACATGGCTCAAGGGTGTAGAGAAAGTTGGGTTGGTAAACCTGCTCTGGGTGCTGCATTACCATCACACCCCAGTGACCGTCTTCGTCATCAGGCAGCTACTCTGCTTGGTGCATGATGGGTGTTTGTGGCTGGAGGAGACCATTCCCATTATAGACCACTTGATTCATTAGATCACACGGTTGCCTTACTCACGGGGGGATCCAACCAATATATCAGAAGAAAAATGTGGCGAGCTGGCCCTTGTGGAAGCGATGAAGAAGAAGGTCAAGTTCAAGAAGGAGAAACAAAGATATTCCATCTCCAACATTAAAAACCCTGGAGTCAAGGTTGCAACACAAATACTAGCAGGGAAAGTGATGCAGAAGTGCTACACAGATGAGGTGCTTACACCTGTGATTGCACTGGCAACCCAATGTGCTAAAGGAGACTAGTTTAACTGGGCAAATTATCTATGCGATGAGTTCCTTGCGAACTGTCGTGAGGCACAGGAGTAGGGCAAGACATTTCACTACGCATGGCTCTTGTTGTTGATCGTACTAGTGGCATGGGAGCTACCAGAAGATAGCAAATTCCCTTTGGTTGGACCAGACCTTCGAGAGGCAGTGAAGTATGCTTTGTTGTGGGCAACTAAGGACGCATAATGTATCAAATAAAGCAAGATCTTTTGGGTCTTGATGGAGATGAGTATCCAGATGGTGATCAATCACAAGCCGTGATTGTTGCCAATGGTATATGCCAATTTGCAGAGCTTTCCAGAGTTCAAAGTGGATTTCCACCATCTCTTTATTAGGGTGTGGAAGGACCCTACGATGACATGGCATAACCTACCATATTTGGTGACTGATGATGTAATTTTTGCAGTCCTCAAATCTTGGCCACCGGAGTGGCGCACTCTAGGTGACACCACTATGGAAATGGACAAGTTCGCCATGTAGCGCAAGAAGAAAGAAACAGAGCTCCGAATGGCACAACTGGTGGAGAAGTGAAAAAAAGAGGAAATAAAGGCTAAGGCCCAGGGAGCACGTGACACTGTGAAATTGGTGGTACAGTAGAAAACACGAGGAGAATATTGCGAAGGACAAAAGTCACCTTCTCCTGGAACTGAGGTACAAACAAAGACAGAACAAGGTGGCGTGGACCCACAGATGACATCCACCTAACTCAAGCATCCGCGACTGTGAGAGAAAACAGTGCCACGAAAGAAAACCAAGGCATCAAAGAAATCCTTCGACCTAATAACCCTTATGAAGGGGGATTTGCATGATATCAGAGAAACAGTGAGGGATTTCACAACGGAGGTCCTCCAATAGTTCAAAGAGTAGCAGTAGTTGGTATTGGGGCTCTCTAGACATAGCTGTAGGAGTTGTAGGTTCGTACTCCATAGGCTGGCACAGTGTCCACCAGCCTCGCGATCGATACTTCAGCTATTGAGGAGATGTTGCACACAAGGGTGACCAACACGATAGTGCTAGTAGGTGGGGCACTTACTACAGAGAATGAGGCTGACAGGCCCATGGTTAGCAACTTGAAAGGGGTAGGATTGAATATGGCCGCACTCCCTCGAGAGATGCTTTACCTCTTACAGGATGGAGTCAACGTAGAACTCATGGCCCAGGAGAGTCACGCTCTGTAGGTGATGAGCGAGTAGTGCATCAACATCAAGTAGTTGGGTCTATAGCACAATGAGGCAATGGAGCAGAATAAGCAAATAATGCAAGTAGTGGAGGATGCATGGCGAATGGTCCTAGAGTTGGGCATTTAGGAAGAAGAATTGGTAGAGGTGCACGTCCGCAAGTTGGACACAGGGGTGTGTGATGCTTGAGCAGAGATGGCTAGCATTCAATTGTAATTGAACCTACAAATCATAGAATTGTAGTTGAGGGCTCGGACTTCAACTCCGCCAGAAGTCAGGGTACAACGTACCACCACTGTTACAACAACAATAGCGGTGATTGACAGTGCAGTGGCAGACTGCATGCAACTTTTTGAACAGACATTCGAGGTCCTAACCACTGTGCAGGAGGACATGAATATAGAGTGCCTAAAGAGAGAGGCATGCAAGCTACAACAAAAACATGACAAGGTCAAAGGGACCATGCAGATAGTTTCCATTACGCAGAGGCTTGCACGGGTGTAGGAGGAAAAAGCACTCAAGAAACAAGTTGATGTTGCTCAGTATAAAGAAGCGGTCTTAAAAGCACGCCTACAACCATGGATATATGAGGCTTATGCAATCACAACCTCCATTGAAGGAAAGCTTGTGTAGCTACAAGCAGCTTAGTAGAAGATGCAGGGCAACAGTTTAGCAGCAGTCATTGAGTAGCGAGTTGAGGAAGTCCAGCAGGCAGTTTCTCAGTCGCTGTTGAGGATGCAGTGATCCAAACGGAGATGAGAGGTCTTTGCGCTAAGGTATTTGCACCTACAGAGTGACTCGAGGGAGTCATGATGTTTGTGTTGGGGGCCTATTGGGCGCAAGATCCATTAAGGGAAGTTCTGGTGCTTAAGGCCCATATTTGGTCAAATTTCGTAAATCCAAGTGTAAAGACTCTGCATTTTGTGGTCATAGAGTGCATAGATGTTAAAGAGTCATAAGGTTTTCAGCCCTTATTTTGGAAATGTAACGTTGGCTTGTTGGGCATGGAATCCTCCCAAGGCATGTTTTGGGGCTTAAATCCCATGTTTTGACTAAATTCATTGTAAAAGCTCTGTGATTTATGGGCGCAGAGCACGAAGTTATAATAGAGTCACAAGGTTGTCCACCGTAGTTTTTGTGATATATTGTTGGCTCGATAGTTGTATAAATAGAGACCCTCTAAGGAGCGAAGAAGAACATGACTAAGAATGGAAGCATGAGAAGTATAAGTGATTTAGTCAGAGTGTAAAATGTGTCTTTGGGTTGTAGAGTAGGAGAAGGCTATGCAGCTGAGTGCGCAGGGCAGGTCGAGTCTGTAACCATTGGAAGAATTAATAAAGAGAAGTTTACCATATTTTTGTGTATATTTTCCTGTTTTAATGTATGATTTGGTATAAATTACAAGTATACTGTTTATTTGCTGCACGGACTGATATGAATGTGTTGTATAAATAAATATAACGTCAGACATCCATTTACGTGAAGATAATTAACTGGTAAGTTAGATCTCGGGTGCGTCTTAGGGAAATAGCGCAGAATGCTACTCCAGTAGCACCAAAGTTCCACCAACCCTAGTTAAGGCTGCGCAAAGGCAGTGTATTACGGTGTGAGGAATAGGGAAGGGTGCGAGGTAACCTATGCTAAGGGACGAATAATTGGATTGAACTAGACCATCAGACACCTCAAGAGTGTGGAAACCTAGTTCCAGCACCCCCTCATACTACTTTGGGTCAGACCTCAGTCCGCGCTCTGTGGACTATTGTTGAAAGGGCTAGTAGTATAGGGATTTGCTTGGCTAATTAACTCTAAACTTGGGTCAGGCCCCACCAAGCCAACAAATGTTTCCGTTGTAGAGACTAGGATCTACATAGAGACATCTAATTTCGTACCACTAGAATCAAACAAAGAAAGGAATTGAGGATTGGTTGGACAGAAAGATTCACGAGTTCACGACGTAGGAAAATAGGAATTTGGGATTATCAAAAGAAGAGTGGTTAGAATGCTACTTATATACAGAGATCCACGAAATTTTCTTCGCATCTTTCCCTACTGAGCTATACGAGTGGATTGCAAAGCTCGCAGATAGCCAAGGAAGGTGTAAGTTCGACAGACCTATTGTGTGGACTCCAGAATTAGTGTGCATATTGGAAGCATCAGAGGACAAGATCGTGTGCGCTATAGATCACTAGATTGATTGAATAATAGGAGGATTCATCACTAAATTTGCGATAGATACTTCAGTCAGTTATAGTGAGGCAGAACGATGCTTCCTGAAAGGATCGCAAGCTAGGTACGTTAAATCTTTGAACACTTGGATTAGAATGCTACTGTGTGAGAAACAGGTTATGTGAATTAATAGAGGTTTAGGGCTATGCGAAGTGCGAGAATATACAAAAACAAAGGTAGTACTGAACAAGAAACTAGCCCCTTGATTTCACCTCCGAAAGGGGATGAGGAAGAGCTTGCAAAGGTCTCCCCATGAAGTGTGATGAGTTTGATACGACAGAGAATTCCGCGCATACCACCCCCACCCACACCATAGCTAGTTTCACCATCTTCACCCCCATCTTCACCCATACAACCTTCACTACCACTGTGAATCAATATGGTGAGCACGATAAAGTTGCAAGTGTTCAAGGGAGTAGGGAATGAAGATTGAGACTAGTTTTGGTTCATGATAAGAGCTGCAGGGAGTCATGGATGACAATATAAAGAAAGCAACATTGGTCAGTGCTATGTAGGATCGCGCACTGACCTGGTATATTAAGCTTTCCAATGACAATCTGAATGTGGGGATCGTGGATATCCAAGTTTCGCTGAACAAAGAATTTAGTAGGTCGAAGTCAGAGATGCAGTTGATCATTGGGTTCGAGGAGATTGTGATGCTTCTAGGTGAGGCCCCTTGGGAGTTGGATCAGAGACTGAAGCTAATATGGCATTGACGGATGGACAACACCACGCATGGTTTGTAGCCTCGCTAACACCGCAACTAAGGAATGAATTGTCACAACAAAGGCTAACCACTCAGCCCAACCCCTTGGAGAACACAATGAGGTTGCACCAAACCCCAATACAAGATCCTAATTTGGGAGTTCAGCAGATCCATGCATAGTTGAAAAACTTGTGCCTCGAGATGTAGAGTTTGAAACAAGACATGACAACTCACGCAAAAGTGCAAGGGTCAAGGACATGACAAGGACCACTACCCAGTGTTCACGAATTACCTTGCAGGAGGAGGACTAATGCCATTAAGACAGGAGGCACAAGTAGGACCGAGCATGGTTCCTGCATTATGGTGCACAGTTTGTCAGATAGGAGGAAAACATGCATAGATAACTACCATTTATTGTAGAAGTACATATTAAATTCACAACAATTATTCTGTAATTTTTGTAGGTTAGTGGGGCATGATGAGCACACATGTAGAAGTTATGAGTTGACGATGGATTAGACCCCTACCTATAGAGTTTAGGTTGAAACGTAGCACTTAGACCAGAACACAGGGATGGCATGAACTACATTTCAGCAGCGCAGACGAGGCTGAGGTGGAGGAGGACTAGGAAGCTATCGCATACAACTAATACATTACAATTGCGGAGGGCCAAGACATTATGCCTGTAATTGTATGAATCCAACATGACCATCATGTTTGTATTATACACTGATTGATCAAAAGTCGAAGGATTGTCACACACTGATAATGAGGTTGCGCGATAAAGGAGCACTCCAACCTCCCTTGACTCGGATCCTACAAATGATGAGGTCTGAGCCATCCGAGGAAGATCCTAATGTAAAAGTTGTGCTCTGAAGTGAAATTACAATAGCGGATGACAAAGGCAAGCAGCCTGAAGAAAGTACTTGGGTTCACAAGGCTCAAATGGAGGAAATAGAGTTTGATTTGGAGTGCACTATGGAAACCTTCATGGAAGCCAAGAAGAGCTTCACCGAGGCCTCCACTTCAGAAAGTAAAGACAAAGCAGAGCCGAAAATGGACCCATCGATGCTCACAACATTCCTGGAAACATGCATGAAGCTGCTGCGTGATAGCAAGGCTATAAGGTGGCTACAGGAACTCATAAATAGATGTGCTGGAACCACACAAGGAGAACCGCGTGTAATCCAAAAGCTCGGAAATCAGACAACATGAATGGGAAGGGAGATGAGATTGACCACACAGATTGGGAAATATGAGATGGACCAAGTGTTTCTGGATCTAGGATCAGACGCGAACATCCTGCCGAAGCAGACAAGGGAGCACATGGGAAAGCCTACACTACAATGGTCTCCTATCCAACTGCGAATGGAAAAACAACAAAAGATCCTCCCTATGGGGAGATTGTAGGGAATCATAATAGATATTGAAGGAGCAAGTGCGCTAGAAGATTTCAAAGTGATAGAGATTGTTGATGATAGTAATCCCTACCCTGCCATATTGGGAATAGATTGGGCCACTGGCATGAATGGAGTGATAAATTTGAAGAAGCACAAGATGATTTTTGAGAAAAAGTCTCTGTGCTTGGTTATACCTTTAGACCCTACAGAAGGATCATGCTACATAGAGCCAGTGTGCGACTATGACAATGATGATGAATTGGACTGCATTTACAAAATAACTACGCGAGAGCAAGATTGGGTGAATCCAACCACGGATGGATGAATCTGATGGGAGTGCAAAAGTTCCTGTACATCAGACTCGAACAAGGAAAAAGAACAATGACAGAACCTATTACACGAGGTAACCACACTAAATTGTAACATGATGAAGAGATCGTTGCACTGCATATCAACGAAGGTAAGGGAGTTGCCTACATATGATGGTTTAAGTGAGGTGGATGACTTCCTGAGAAGATTTTAAAGAGAAGTGCCAGAACAACAATGTTTTGAAGCTTTGGAATAGGTACTGCCCACTACGCCCGCAAGCTGGTGGGGTACGCACCAAAGAAGCTTTGAGGACTGGTGCGAATGATGATGCGGTGAAAAGACAAGTATGATTGATGGGATGATCTGCGTGTGCACCTAACCAAATGGAAAAGAGTCTATGGGGAAGAGCCACAACCTGAGTGGGTGCACCTATTTTTTCATACCCTGAATAATATACCCATGAACTGGTATATAGATACGGAGCTCTACCATGGAACAAGTGAATGGGATATCTTGCGCGAAGGATTCATGTTAACCTTCACATTTGAGGATCACTGGTAGGATACTATTGATGATGTGCTACAAGCAGTAAAAGTAGCTATCTTTAAAAATACCCCAGGAACTGATAGAAGTGCTTCAGCTAGAGTGTGCGACCCAGCTGAGCTACGCATTGGAGTGTTACAATGTGAATACTAAGGAAGATGACGAAAATCTGTGAAAAGCTAACATTCCAGAAATGGGAGGCTATCGCGAGGTTCAAGGGCCATTGATTGAAGACCCTGACATAACTACACTAGTAAAGACAAAGCAGGTGAACATTGGTACAGAAGCTGAACCTAGGTATGCAATGCTCAGCGACTAATGGGATGACGCGACGGTGGATAAGGTCGCTAAGTTACTCTACAAGTACCAGGACTTATTCCCGATCAAGATTATGGACTTAAAGGGGATTGTTGTTGATCTAGGGATGATGAAAATCACCTTAAAACCTAATGCAAATTTGGTTAAGCAGAGTCCTTACCGCTTGAATCCAAAGTACAAAGTGTTAAGTAGCTGCACACTACCCTGGGACATGTAGGGTACTATAGAAATTTCATCAAAAGCTATGCCGAGATCACCATTGCAATGGGGAAATTGTTGAAAAAGGATGTCACATTCTGTTGGAATGATGATTGCATGACAAGTTGGGATGTACTAAAAGAGAAATTGGCCTCTGCGCCAATCCTGGTCTTCCCAAAATACGATGTGGAGTTTCATGTTCATGTTAATGTGTCTTGTATAGCACTGGGAGTAGTACTCACATAGGAGGGAGGAGAGGGCATGGATCACCCTATCACATTCACAAGTCACAGGTTGTCTAAAGTGGAAAATAACTATTCCACCACTGACCGCAAGGGGTTGGCTATGGTGTACGTGCTCTAGAAATACTGACACTATTTTCTAGGAGGACACTTCAAGATGTATACAGACCATTCCATGCTAAAATACTTGGTCAATAATCTTGTGTTGGGGGGTGCATGTGCAGGTGGCTCTTATTGTTCCAAGAATATGATTTTGAGGTCTTTGTGAAGCTTGGACACCTGAATTCAGGACTAGATCACTTGTCGTGAATTGAGACAAGCGAGGAACCTACTAATTTTCAGGAAGGATTACTTGATGCACAAATCTTTGTTGTGCGCGTAGCGGATGGACAATTTGAAGATATAATCTGCTTTCTGACAACAAGGACTGCGCCGAAGGAATACTCCATCCAGCAGAAGAAGGATCTAGTGGTGTGTGTGGCTAATTTTTTTGTCATTGGGGCACCTATACAAGATGGGCAATGATGAGATACTATGAAGGTATGTACCTGAATTTGAACGATGTCAAATCTGCATGCAAGCACATGGGGGCACTGTAGGAGGACACTATGCAGGGTGAGTGACCGCACAAAATATTATCCACGCAGTGTTATGGTGGCCAACCCTTCATCGAGATTCAAAAGCACACTATAAGGCCTCTGATATATGTCAAAGTACAGGTAAACCATTGCAGAGGGATGAGATGCCTTTGAATCCACAAATGACGCTGTAGCCCTTTGAAAAATGGGTAATTGGCTTTAAGGGTCCTATCAAACCTCAGGGAAAGATGGGCGTGAGATACATTATCACCGCAACAGAGTACCTAACTCATTGGGAAGAAGTGCAGCCAGTCAAAGACTGCATGGTTGCCACCATTGCGAAGTTTTTGTTTGAACACGTGTTGAATCAATTCGGATGTCCAAAAATCTTGATGAGTGATCACGGTATGCATTTCTTGAATGAAACCATCAGTGTGCTAACAAATGAGTTTTAGGTATATTATCAAAAGAGCACACCATATCACCCACAAGCTAATGGGATAGTATAAGCATTGACAAAAATATTGGAGACTGTGCTAAAGAAATATGCAATGCATAACAAAGTGATTGGGACCTATGCGTACCTATAGTACTATGGTCTTATAGGTTAATGTACAAGAAACTAACGAGACAAACACTTTTCCAGTTGGTTTATGGTGTGGAAGTTGTCATGCCAATGGAGTATATTGTACCTAGTCTACGCATAGCAGTGCTCACAGGTATGATGTATCGAAAAGCCTTAGAAGAGAGGCTCGCACAGTTGGAATAAATTTAGGAGGAATGGTTCCTGGTTGGCTTCCATTAGCAAGTGTAAAAGCAACGCGAGAAGGCCTAGCACAATCGCGATATTAAGTTGCGCACCTTCAAGGTAAATGATTTACTGTTATTGTATGATAGTAGGTTTGATAAATTCCCGGGAAAGTTCAGAATGCATTGGCTGGGACCATACGTTGTTAAGGAGGTCATAGACAGAGGCACGATATAGTTAGTCAAACTAGATGGAGAACCTTTCCCATGCAAACTGAATGGCAACTGATTGAAGCCCTACATGGGTGGCTCGGCTATGTGACTAGCTGGTAGAACAATAGTCTTCGTGCTCCAAGGATCTGAATGAAGGCACAAGACTATAAACAAATGTAGGGGACACAGGCACAGATGCATAGAAGCACTTCCAACATTGTGGTCTTGGAACAATGCATACAACAGACTGAGTAGGCAGCATCTTAGTGCATTGCCGATGTTGCAGCAGTTCGAGCAGAGTTGGAGGGAATTTGCATGAAGATCTCCATGCAGATAGAGTGACTTGAGGGTGAGTCATGATGTTTGTGTTGGGGGCTTGTTGGGCATGGAATCCCCCCAAGGCATGTTTTAGGGCTTACAGCCCAAGTTTTGACTAAATTCATTGTAAAAGCTTTGTGATTTATGGGCGCAGAGTGCGAAGTCATAATACAGTCACAAGGTTGTCTACCCTAGTTTTTTAATATAATTTCAGCTTGATAGACCTACCCATGGTCCGTGGACCATGGGATTGTATAAATAGAGCTAGGCTCTAAGGAGTGAAAAAGAACATGACTAAGAATGGAAGATTGAGAAGTCTAAGTGATTGAGTCAGAGTGTAAAAGGTGTCTTTGGGTCATAGAGTAGGAGAAGGCTCTGTAGCTGAGTGAGAAGAGGCGTAGTAGTCCACAGCTGAGTGTGCAAGTCAGGTCGAGTCTGTAACTGTTGGAAGAATTAATAAAGAGAATTTTACCGTATTTATGTGCATCTTTTCCTATTTTATGTATGATTGTGTATAAATTGCAAGTATATTGTTTAGTTGCTGAGCGAACTCATATGAATGTATTGTATAAATAAATATAACGTAATACATCCATTTATGTGAAGATAATTAACTGGTAAGTTAGATCTCGAATGCATCTTAGGGAAATAGTGCAGAACGCTACTCCAACAACACGAAAGCTCCATAGACCCTGGTTAAGGCTGTGTGAAGGTAGTGTATCAAGGCACAAGGAATAGGGAAGGGTGTGAAGTAACCTGCATGAAGGGATGAATAGTTGGATTGAACTAGACCATCAGACATCTCAAGGGTGTGGAAACCTGGTTCCAGCACCCCCCATACTACTCCGGGTGAGACCTCGGTTTGCGTTGCGTAGACTGTTGCCGAAAGGGCTAATAGTATAGGGATTTTCTTGTCTAATTAACTCTGAACCTGGGTCAGGCCCCACCAAGACAACAGAGCTATAGAAGATCTACCCATGGTCCGTGGACCATGGGATTGTATAAATAGACCTAAGCTCTAAGTAGTTAGAAGAGAATTACTGAAGAAGATCAAACATGTAAGAAAGCGATAACTCTGAGAAGAAGTCAAAGTTTGGGGTCGTAGCATACGTAGAGGCTCTGCAGCTAATTGTATAGAGGCCTAGAAGTCTGTAGTTGAGTGCGCAAACCCCTGCAATTGAGTTCGTAGGGCGGGTCGAGTCTGTAATTGTTCAGGATTATCAATAAAGAGAAGTATTCTACAATTTTTGCGTCTTTATTTCCTGTTTATGCATCTAGTTATGTTGGGTATTAATTTCACTTGTAATGCTTATATGATGCGAGAATATATGTGATTGTGTTGGTTAAGTAACACAAGTAAGAACATCTATTTACGTGAAGTTAACTAAGATCTATTAATAAGATGAGTAAGATACTTAGCATAGTTTGGGAAATATCACAACCTCGTGGCCCTAGTAGTGTGAAAGTATATCAGCCCCTATTTAGGGCTACGCGAAAACCAATTGTATCCTTTCGTGAAGGTACTGAAGGGTGGAACAGAGGGATCAGAAACTTGCACATAGGCAGGTATAGTCAGGATAAACCGTCATCACAAACATCTCAAGGGTGTAGAAACTTGGCTCTAGCATCCTCTCATACTGCTTCAGGTAAGACTTTAGTCCGTGCTTTGCGGGCTGATGCCAAAAGGGCTAGTATTGTAGTGATTTGTTTGGCTAACTAACGTTGAACCTGTGTCAGGCCCCCTCAAGCCAGCATAGACCCTTTTCAGTGGGAGATCTAAAAGATTGATTCCTATGGTGAATGAAGATGGCGAGTAGTGGAAAGATATAGATGGAGAAATTTAATGGTCAGTGTTTTGAGTTGTGGAAGCTCAAGATCAAGTATCTATTTGTGGATAAAGATCAGTGGATTGCAGTAAATATGGGGTACTAAACCAACGACAATGTTAGTAAAGGACTGGGCGAAGTTGGATCAGAAGGCAAAGACCACAATACAATTGTGTATCTCAGATTCAATATTGTTGAATGTATTAGGAGAAACTATAATGAATGCTCTGAGGGATAAGTTATGGACTTTGTACCAATCTAACTCTCTGGTGAACAAATTGTTCCTACAGAAAAAGTTGTATAACCTAAAGATGAAGGATGGAGACTTAGTGATAGAGCATATGAAAGCATTTAATATTGTGGTAAGCTAGTTGTTATCTATTGATATTAAAATTTTAGATAAAGATAAGTGCATCACTTTGTTGTGTTCTCTACCGGATTCATGGGATAGTCCGGTTGTTACAATAGCTATAAATACAACTACCTTGAATTTTGATGAAATAGTCTCAGCCTTGCTGTCAAAGGAGATGATATGGAAAAACATCGAGGGCCAGAATGGAGATGCATTTTTTGTACAAGGATGGTTGCATAAAAGAAAAAAAATTAAAAAATTGCTTGAGTGGGAGATCTAAATCTCTAGGAAAACCTGTAAAGGTGTGTTGGAAATGCGGAAGGGAACAACACTTCAAAAAGAATTATATATCTAAATCTCTTGAGAAAGGAGAGGGATCTGATGATGCTTCTGTTGCAGAGGTGAAAACCACCTCACATGAAGGTGGGGATGTTTACTTGGCTTCTTCTTCACGTACACATGTAGATCATGAGGCATGGTTGATTGACTTAGGTGCATCCTTTCACTTCACTCCCCATAGGGATCGGTTCAGTGAGTATGAAAAATTTGATGGTGGTGATGTATTCTTAGGGGATGATAGGAAGGTTAGCATCATCGAACATGAAAACGTCAAGCTAAAGTTGTAAGGTGTAAGCAAGATGGATGATGCTGGTGTAAAAATAGTGTTTGAGAAATATACCTACAAGATGGTTCTGGGAGAACTCGTGTTGATGCATGGAGTTCAGAATAGAACTCTGTACAAGCTTCTGGGTAGTACTATTATTGATGGGTGTAATAGTTTTGTGGTTCTTGAAATCAGAGCTGAAAATCTAGTAGTCTTTGGAGAAAAGACCATGCTTTGGCATCAAAGGCTTGGCCATATTGGAGAGAAGGGCTTTTGAATACTTCATGGTAATGTTATGGTAGATGGTATGTCTAATATCTCTCTGGATTTATATTTCTATGAACATTGTGTATATGAGAAGTAGAATCAGGTGAGTTTCCCCTCTGGTGGTAAGAGGGTGAAAGGGATACTAGATCTTGTTCATAGTGATGTGTTTGGACTTGTGTTGGTTCCATCATTGCCTAAGTCTATGTACTATGTATCATTTATAAATTAATTCTCAAGGAATACATGGATATATTTCCTCAGGAATAAATATGAAGTCTTTGAAACACTTAAATAATTTAAGGCTTTGTTGGAAAACCAGACAAAGAAGAAGATAAAGGTGTGGAGGACAGGTAATGGTGGAGAGTTCTACAAGGAGGAATTTGAAGAGTTATGTAAGAAGTGTGGTATAACACGATAAAAAACTACTCTATACACATCTCAACAAAATGAAGTTGCAGAAATAATGAACACGACGTTCATGGAAAATGCAAGAAGCATGCTTAGTGGTGTCGAGTTAGGACAAGAATTTTGGGCTGAGGTGGTGGAGAATGCATGTTACCTAGTTAATAGATCACCTTCATTGACGTTGGAGGATAAGTCACCACATGAGGTATGGAATGCTAAGAAACTCTCCCTTTCACATCTAAGGGTAATTGAATGTGATGCATATGTAAATGTTCCAAAGGAGAAAAGAACCAAGTTGGATAGTAAATCTAAAAGGTTCATCTTTATTAGGTATAAGGATGGTTTAAAAGGTTATAAGATTTGGAACCTAGAAATAAGGAAGGTTGTGTGCAATCGAGATGTCATGTCTAGAGGGGTGAAATATGTTATTCAACATGAAATCCTACCAAAGGAACCTGAGAAGATAGAGTTTGAGCTAAAGGAGGAAGAATCATACTATACATCAGAATATGAATCAGAAGATGAAGAGTGACAAACTCTAGTTGTGAGAAGATTATTTTGAGAAAGAAGGCATCAAGAAAGGTATAGTCCATCTACTTTTTGTTCTAAGTTTTCTTTATCTATTACTGACGATGATCTCATAACTATTAGGAAGGCAGTAGATTTAGCGGATGACAAACTCTGGAAAGAGGCCATGGTTGATGAAATGGCATCTTTGGACAAAAATGAGGCTTGAGATCTGGTGGAGTTTTCGGTTGGAAGGAAACCCATTGGAATCAAATGGGTGTTTAAGAAGAAGACGAATGGGGAAGGTAAGGTGGAGAAATACAAATATCAATTGGTAGAAAAAGGTTCTTCCCACAGGCCAAGAATTGATTTTGGTGATATTTTTCTCCTATTTCCAAAGTATCCTCTATTAGATTACTTTTATATGTTGCTACTGCTTTTGATTTTAAGGTAGCAAATATGGATGTAAAGACAACATTTCTTCAAGGGATTTGGAAGAAGAGATATACATGAAGAAACCTGAAGGCTTTGTAGTGAAGGGAAAGAAATAACTGGTATGAAGGTTAAAAAATTCTCTGTATGGGTTAAAATAGTCACCAAGGATGTGGTTTCAGAAATTTGATACATTTATACGGGGACTTGGCTTCACCAGAAGAAAAGTAGATCACTGTTTGTATTTTAAATTAATTTTTGATTGTGTTATTTATCTGGTATTATATGTGGATGAAATGTTGTTGATTGGAAATGACAAATAAATTATCGAGGATTTGAAGACCCAATTGTCCTCCAAATTAGAAATGAAGGATATTGGTGCTACAAACGATATTTTGGGCATGGAAATTAAATGAGATTGGGCAAAGATGAAGCTCTAGTTAAACCAGAGGAAGTATGTTGAGGCAATAATGTAGAGGTTTAGTATGCAGGATAGTAAAATAGTGAAGGTTCCTATTCTTGTAGGTGTAAAGTTATCTGTTGAACAATGTCCCATGACACAAGAAGAGGAAGAGGACATGTCTCGTGTTCCATACGTAAGTGCAATCACTACCCTAATGTATGAAATGTTGTGTACTAGACCAAACATTGCACATGTAGTGGAAGTATTGAGAAGGTTTATGTCAAAACTAGGGAAGGATCATTAGACAATAGTGAAGTGGGTTTTCACGTATTTACATGGAACTAGTGATTATAGTATGTGCTACCAAGGAAGACCATGATTGGATAGGGTTTTGGACAGATGTGGTTTTGTTGATGTAGTCTTCTAGGAAAGAAAAGATAACTGATAATTGTCTTAATCATATATCACATCAGTTTTTCTGAGATTGTCCCACAACATTTTTCTCAAACTACATATACGCGACTGTACAGCTTCGAACTCACGTATATACGCGACTTATCTTCATGAGAAATGCGTATGAAATTTAGAACATTGAATTTTCATACTTTTAGCTTCCCTTGAGTTTGTTATCTCTAGACACTGTGGCATGCCACATTTTTCTGACTGTACTTCCTTCTTCTTCCATATCTTCAAGTGTGATGATGCTTTCTCCTTTTGGTATGGTGCCCAAAATTTTCTCCTGCATTTCTTTGCTATATGACTGAACTTGTTACATGTATAACATCATACATGTTTCGTATTTCTTCTATAGCAGTCAATGGCTTTGTGACCAAACATATTGCAAGAAAAACAATATCCCTTAAAGTACCTAGAAGATGATGATCTTTCTGTGTGATGGTCTTGAACCATTCTACTTCCGCATCTCTCTACAACATGTCCAAGATTATGACATATAAAACATTCAACATTATTCATTTGAGGAAATAACTGACTATCACTTCCACAGTTAGGAGTAAAATATTTTCTTTGAATATTTTCTTTCCTTGGTTGTTGATGGGGTTGACCTGTAATCTCCTTGTTGAGCATTTTAGATTTTGCATTAGAGTTCCTTGTCTCACTGTGTTAGCTAGATTTACCTTCATGAAAACCAAGACCAGTTTTGATGGCAGGAGACCTTTGACTACTAAGAATATCATCCAAGATCTTAGTACTATCTTGAAATCGTAAAATCTTATCCTTTTCTTATAATTTACCTTTTAGTATATTTACCTCAACTTGATATTACTCTTCCTTTTCAAGATACTACTTCTTCATGATTTCTTCAGATTTTCTTCCTTCTTCCATCTGTTGCCTTAATTTAAGAACTTCGTCTTCTTGTTTTTCAAGAGCTTCGAGTAGTTCTTCATTCTGCTTATTTGGTTTTTCAAGATCTTCTTTTAGAGAGAAGATCTTAGCTTCAAGACTTTCATAGTAGCTACATCTATCTTTGAGTTTCTTGATTTTTGTGCTCCTTTTATTTACCTCATTTCTTAATGATGTCACTTCATCGTGTAGCTTTTGACATTGATCTTCCTTTTCCTTCAATTGCTTCCTTACTTTGTTTCCTTCCTCTAGTTGAGCTTTTAGTTTGGTAGCTTCTCCTTTGAAGGCACACTCCCTTTTGCCCAATAGATCTTGTTGATCTCTAATTTTATCTATGAGCCTTTTAAATTCTTCCTCTATTTTATATATTTCTCTCTCACCCATAAGAGCAAATTCAATTGTTTCACTATCACTTTCATCATCTTCAAATGGACAGAGAAATGTATCACCAGAGGATAACAAATTCATACCTGATAGTTCTTTTGATTTCCCATCTTTATTTTGAGGTGATTCTGAATCTAAAGAGTTTCTTCCACATAATCCCCAATCGACTCTCCCATTGTCATAGTTCCTTTGAGATGTCTTCTTCTTCTGAGGTTCTTTCTTCTTTAGCTTCTTTCCCATTGTTCTATGGATCTCCTTCAAGCGATCAAGCTTCTACCAAAGGACCTCCTCTGATACCAATTGTTCGAAATAATACTAAGAGGGGGGGTGAATCAATATTATTAGATCAATAATTTAATTTCCCAAACATATTTATAAATGCTACTTCAACTAAGTGAACTAGTGTGTACACACGAATGTACTTAAAACAACCAGTGTATATGCAGAGAACTTTTGATTTAGACAGTTTATCATGTATTGAACTTTAACTAGTATATCAAAGATTTATCATATAGTGCAGTAAAAGCAGAATAAAGAATTACACATAAGAAACACACATGAACACCAAGATATAAGGTGGAAACCTAATGTGGGTAAAAACCACCTGTTGCTATCATCTCTACCTTATTTTAATAATAAGAAAATCTATTTACATTCTTGTACTGGTGTAGACTCATACCAGTACGTAGGCACCCACCTACAGAATGCTACCACCTTCTCTCGTTCTCTAGCTACTACTGGAAGGGAGCTACAACCCCCCCCCAGCTCTTGTACTAGCCAATATGTTTACTAGTATGTAGGTGCCACCCTAGAAAAAACTCCACTCTTCTACCACAGACCACGTTTCATGAATTTTTAGACAGGATACTCTTGGAACACAACACCACCATTTGAAGGCCATGTTTCATTCAATTTTCATACTGGACCCAGCAATCAACACCAATTAAGTACATCTGCATCAACCAATCACTGAAACTCAATTATCATAACCTGAACTAATCATTTAGAATACTGTCATCAAAATACAGTCACCAGAATCCAAAGAATAACCCAAAACTATGCAACAACAAATAGAAATAGCTAAAACATACTTCGTAAGGTATACGCTACTTTCATGTCTTGAACCAACATGTATACACTCTTTTATCAAATCCAACTAGCGTACACATCTGTAAATATTAATTCATAATTTTACAACTATTCCAGACTTCAGTTATACACAGATTATAACATTTACATAATAACACATGCATCAATATTCAGATCTAGATTATAGATGATAAAACCATGTAATTATAATTCATTTTTAAGCCTTAAGATCTTGATCCATCATTAGATCTTATCCCTCATCAACTGCTAAGGTTCATCCTTGGATTAGATCCAACAAAGCACCATAAGCCAATAACATGCATACTAGATCTCACGCTTCATCAGATATTCGATACTTACACACCTTGGCCTAATGATCTTCTCCTCCTTATATAATTTTAGGCCTTTCTCAATACCATGGATCAAAACCACTTATGACCAATACCATGGACCAAATACCTAGGGTTAATACCTCCAACCAAATACCATGGACCAATACCATGGCTCAAAATACCTTTGACCAAATACCTCAGACCAAAAATTTCGTTTTCCAAGATATACGTGCTTTTCCTTCTGTGAAAGTGTGTGTGTACGTATACACTAATTGTGTTCAGTGAACCTGTGTGTTTACACAACTTTTTCAAGGTGAACCTGCGTATACCTCTCCTTCTTCATTGTTTGTAGTCTAAACTGTAATTCACTGTTGTTAACCTGTTGTACTGTGAACTGTTATCTGAGAGCGTTGCCATTGTACATTACTTCTGAACTGATTCCATTGAACTGCCCTAAATTTTGTCACATCTGTAAATACAACTGCCATGCATTCTGTCACATCTGATATCTCTTTTGTAGATTCATCTAGTTATCATATACAAGTGAGTTATTCTTCTAAAAGTGGGTTTCCATCAAGTACAACACATGTATCATAATGACAACACCCTTCTATCCCATCTCTTTTCCATATCAAATCACTTTTAAATCAATTTTAATATTTCGGGCCTTTTGGGACTCTAACCTTTTCAGCTTCTGGGCTTTCGGATAATGTTTCCACTCGCCCAGTTTAGTACTATCCTTTAAAATTTATTCTAGCCTTCTAGGCATCCAAGCTTCTAGGCTTCCAGGTAATGTTCCAAATCAATGTTATCCAGGATCTCTTTTAAATAAGGTTACCAGCTTTCGGGCCTTCCGTGGTTCCAGGCTTCAAAGCTTCTATGCACTGCAACTTTGACTGTGGAGATATTGACTTTGAATTTTTGTTCCAGTAGCCCATTTGGAGACTTCCGCATATTGTTGGAAAGATATCTCAAACCAATTTCCAATTATGTCACTTCCACGAGCATATGAGCTAAACACCTAAGGAAGAAATGGCTTCAAATCCCGGGACTCCTAACCATCATAGTCATCATGTTATGGCTTCTCCTTTAAGCTTGATATTATGATGATTCTCTACACTAGACTGCATAAATCATGGGACCTCAAATTCTAGGGATAGATCCTTAAACTACCACATGTAAGCTATGCTAGTTATCAAATAATTCCAATGGTGTTATGGGCACCATGAATAGGTTAATTATGCACAAAGAATGTTTCTAAGGGTCTAACCAAGGTCCTTGGAAGATAATAATGGTAATTTTCTCCAGATTTTGTTTGTAAGCCTCAATAACCATGAACAACACCTACAACCCACAAAGCATCTAAGAATATAGGCTTCAATGCATCCTTGGAATACCACAAGAGACCCATGTACAATATATTTATTCAGTGAAGGGATATGGGTGTCATGGTTAAATCAAAACACATTCCCTAAATAAATACATGTCTTAGGCCATCACCTTGAATCAAATTCAAGGTCATGGTTAGAGTTATTTAGTATCTAAGTGAGATACAAGTTTTATGAGTATTTTTTTGCAATATAAATGGGATATAAGGTTTATACATGGTCATTGAGGGAATCAAGTGGCTTAAGACCTGGATCAACCTTCTAAAGCTTAATTGTTATGGTTAGGGGAGGAAAACACTTGGGCCTTAAAATAATATATGTCATTTCTTCGCTCAATTATCTTGAAAAATAACTATAATTTGAAATGTAAAACCTCTATAAGGTGTATTTGGTGTAATGCCCTCGTCCCACCTCTACCTAAATAACCGGCAAACCGGAGCAAATATATGATGAGAGGCCACTATAATGGGATTCAACCTCCTAAGTGACCTTAAGGAAGTGATATCGACAGAAACACACCACATAAACCCTCCACATTAGTAACAAAACTTCCAAGGGCCATCCCAAGAACTCAGGTAACCAACCCCTTAGCCCAATTGAAGTTTTAGACCATTAAACCCACAAATTCTCCCTCGATATGGATATGGATGCATCCAGTAGGCTCTAGATGTTCCCACACCATGGGTATGCATGTGTCTAGGGAATTTTCTCCTTAGACTTATGCATGAAACTTCGAGATATGTACCACTTTTTCAGGCCCAGAGCCCAAGTCATTGCCTAGAACTTAATGACACTTTTAGAATTGAAAGATAATAACAAAAATAATGTTACGAATTCAATTACTTGAACAAGGACTCGACTGGACCCCTACTAGACATGACATGCATTTCGTCAAATGTGTCACAAATATGTAATCTACAAGTTTAAACAACATATTTGAGCATAAGGATCTCATACTTATATGAGAATCACTAAGAAGTATTGTTCCCTTCTATCATTAGCTACATTATCATCTATTAGGTCATAGATACATGTACATTAATTTACAAAATAAAACATGAGGAGAGCCATACATCATCACTGTCATAATAAATATTCATAACCAACATAATAACAATAGAAATACCAAGGATACATCAGTCATAGAATCTACATATAAACCAATAAAATTAAACATAAGTAGTCAAGGAAAGAGCACCTTAATAATGAATGCAAAAGTGAACTCGGGATGGGAGTATCACATTCCACCCAACCATAGAATGGCTAAGACATATCTCTCTTCGGCCATTCAACCCCGTGCCATATTCCAAGCATGAATGTGAGACTCAAACCAGAAGAACCAACGAGGGCATCCTCTAGTTATACCACCTCACCCTCATCAATAGAAACCAGACTTTATCGAAATCCACGCCAGGTCACTAGGTCAACACAATAAACATGTAATAATGAGCTTTACCATGATCTCCAGTAGATCAGTAGGTCAAACAATCATCGATGCCACCAGATTTCTGCACCTACACCATGAGGAGTTTTCCTACCTCCTAATCTCTCAAGCTTTATCACAATACACACTAGATCACTAGGCCCTAAATCGAGACCCACTCTACATGATTTACCGCATATCCCACCTTGAGATTACTAGACCTAATGGAGAACACCCACCTCTAGCTTTACCGTATATCCCACCATTCATCGGTTGATGGTTCCTAGGCCCACCGAGGCAACACAAAATCCATATTTACTGCAACCTGTAGTTTGGTTCAGGGGTTACTAGGCCATATGTTCTATTATTTAGAGATCCACCTCACATAGCTTCGAATCCATTCAGTAATCCAACTCAACCAAAACATGAGAACCCCATCACACCATGATTATGCAGTAATGGAAAGGCTAGGATGAAAAAATTATCACACTTGGAAAAACCCATGCCATAACATCAAAGAACCACATGTAATACCATGCATGCCAAATATAGCAAGGAAAACATACATGCAAATTGATACCTGCAAAGAATATTTTTATAACTACTTGATCTTACTCTTCCTTGCTTGCTCCTTCCTTCCTCTTGCTTCCTTTTTCTTTCTTGATCTAATGCCAAAGTGCTCCAAGAAAACTCTGAGTGTCCAATAATGTGTGTGAGAGAGAGAGAGAATAATGAGACCACTCCAAAACTGAACTAGAAAAATGTACCAACTGATCCTCATAAGCCTTTTTATCAATTAGGCCTCTATTTTCTTCATTTTCTTTTATTTTCCTTCATTTTCCTCCTCACATGCAACCTATGTCCTTTGAGCTTACTTTTCTCCTAATTTCCATTATTTCCATAAATATGTTGGCATTATGTTTCAGGTATGGTTATATGTTACAGATGTTGTACTTGATGGCAACACCCATGGCATGGCTCTCAATATGATGAGAATTAAGAAGTACGCAAGAGAAAAGTTCACAGAATTTTATGCAGAGAAAAGTTTATAAAAGTTTATTTCATGTGGAGAAAAGTTCACGGAATTTTATGCAGAGAAAGTTTATTTCATGTGGGAAAACTTACCTTTGGTCCATGGTAGTTAGTCCTTGGAATTTGAACCTATGGTTTTTGGACCATGGCATCTCGACAGACGTGTTGATCCCTAGTATTGAGTTGATGGTATTGGTTTGTTATGGTTTTGGCCCATGGTATTGGTCCATGATTTGAGGAAGAGCTTGCCTATATAAAGCAAAGGAGATCATTTGGCTTGTGTATGCTTTTGGGT
>APFE030802602.1:1490-21652 GCA_000404065.3 Pinus taeda
TATATATAGATAGATAGATAGATAGATAGATAGATAGATAGAGAGAGAGAGAGAGAGAGAGTTGCAGACAATATGATAAAGGTAGAGAGGTTAAGAAGGGGAGATGGGGAGGAAGAGAGAGAGAGAGAAGGAGAGAAGGAGAGAGAGAGATAGAGGGAGGGATGGAGTGAGAGAGTAAGAGAGAGATATATAGAGAGATAGATTGAAGGAGTGAGGGAGAGAGGGAGAGGGGCAAAGAGAGAGAGAAAGAGAGAAAGATAGAGAGGGAGGGAGAGTGATATATGGAGAGAGAGAGAGGGATAGGCAGAGGGAGAGGGAGAGACGGAGAGAGAGAGAGAGAGAGAGAGAGCAGGTCATAATCACAACCTCTAAATTTAGAAGTACCTCTTTCTCACATTTATTTACAATTTTTGTCATATTATGCTTAATGAGAGGGGTAAGAGATGCTTTTCTATGTCTCGTGACCTAATATGGTTTAAATGCAGGAAATGGAGCATTTTTTATATGATTTCAATGTAGGAGCTTGCAGTAGACTACATGGAGAGATTTTAGGAGGTTGTCCACCTCCTTAACTCCCTCATTTAGGAAATATCACCACACTCTCTCTCATTAGCTTGAGCTCATTGGCAGCCAAGAAAGTGTAGTTAAACAAGATGAAGATCCATTCTTCTTGAGTTTTGGGAGACAAACATTACTATTTTCTAGGGAGCTTATAGTAGCTACGATATTGTATAAATATACATGGAAAATAGCTCATTAGAATTAAAACTTTGTTTTCAGCTAGTAAGTTATCAAGCTTAAGCACTTGATATTGTTATTTTTGACTAGTTATGTGATGTATTTGACATTGATGCAATGATAATGAGAAATTACTTATTGATTAATCACTAAGTTAGTTCCATAGGGTCAAGGCTCTTGGTTTTGGGCCCAACCCCAGTGGCTTAGGTCCCTCTCATGTATTGGTATTTATTTCTAGTTTAGAATGCTTATTATTTTTCTTCATTTCATTAGAAAATAACCCCTCAAAATCTTGTGATTGCAACCTCTATCTCATCTCTCCCATGGGAACATGAATGGAAGGATCTACAATAACAGTCTAAAAATACAATGCTTATGATTTCTTGGAAGAAGGTCTATTTTATTCATCTTGTTTTTCATGTGCTTATTGTAGCTTAAGCGTTGACTTATTGACTAGATCAGAGTTTTTGGCATAGATTAGATGACATTTGAATTCAACTCATATTTTCCACTATTAGTTGTTTATTTTGTCAATGTTAAAAGAGTACATGCATGTGATGTTGCAAGGCTACTTGGATCTTTAGGAAAGGGGCCTTTCACCATCTCCATCTTGGACTTCTTCACCATCTTTGATGAATCCCAAATTCTGTTCTTGAGCTCATTCCTTTAGGTCACTGTGAGCATCTCTCCTAGTTCAAAACAAGCCTTCCTAAGGTGATGATCTTGGCTAGGGATGTTGGTAATATTTCATCCACCTACCCTGACCTCCATCCACCTTTCCATCCATGAAATCATAATTACTCCCTCCTAAAACTTCTCTGTAGCCTTCCTGCAGCATTACAGGCCTTCCTGTAGCAATATAGGGCACCTGTAGCAGCCTCCTATAGCATACCTATAACAGTCTGTTTCACCATATTTTCTGAGCTATGATGCAAGTTTGACTTACACTAGAAGTAGGCTAACCCCCACCTATGACTTCATGATCAAGGGCAACACCTAGGCTATTCCAACCATCGTTTTGCTTGACTACAAAATAGAATAGCATTAGTTTCATTATCACAAAATTAGTGAAAAGAGAACATTGATTTATATTCAAGTGTGAACTAGATAGATGATGCATGGAATATTGAGTTATGATTTGGTAGGTTACTTTCTTGTCTGCAAGTATATTTGGTAGCTATATGGTTGATTGCAAGATAATGTAGTTCTCTTCCTGCGTGTAGTGTAGCTCTTATCTTTTGATGAATTCATTCAATAACATTTACAAGTTAATAGCATTTACAAGTTTGGGTTTAAAAAGCATTTTCCTTTTTATCATTAGAGCTAGCTTCTAAATTTCACTTAGTTATTTTCCTTCTAAGTCACTAGAAATAATTGTCTTGGAGCACTATTGATCAAATGTCCTAGTTGAGGGTGGCATGAGTAGAATCCCATCTACGGTGTATATAGCATTGTCACCTAGAAGTTTGTATGAACCCTGAGTTGATAAATAAATTTGAGGAGCCCTTGGGAGTTGCAACACTCTTGATGCAATAGCACGTCCCACCAGTAATATAATATCAATATAGGAATAAGCCCTTCATTATTATCCTCTATCCATGCTTCCACATTTGTGGAGTCTTAGTCCCCCATACTTTCTTGTCTAGATTGGTCTGTAGTAGTGATGTATTTTATTAATATGCATGTAATTTCATAGTTTAAAAAACTAGGTTCTCTAGCCCAACAACCCATAAACATGGGCAAACTAGACCAAAGCACATGCACATGGGAACCCAAAATTAGAATAAATTTCAGGCTTTAATTCCAACAAACATGGCCATATTATTGAAACCCTGAAACATTGATATATACTAAAAATTTTCAATTTCTATCGAAACTCATGATTCTATTTTCAAGGACAAAAATTCATTTGAAGTGGAGATAGATGTGAGTGGGTATGCTATGAGAGGAATTTTGATGCAAGGAATAGTTGTATGCTACCATTTTGGAGTATGTCATGGAGTGTTTTCAATTGTGCTACTTATGAAAGGGAGCTCTATACCCTATTACAAGATCGTTTCAAATAGTGGAAACATTACTTTATGGGAAGGGATATAGTCTTCCACACATATCACCAACCAGTACATTACTTGCAAGCCCATAGTAAGTAACAACAAACTAGAGTGTATAGATGGATAAGGTTTTATATCAATGCGTTTAGTGATCAAGTACAATAAGGCAACATGCTCTGAAGGAGACGCATATAAAAAGTCATAGCTTTGGGAACTCCAATGCACATGAATCCTTTCACCCATGATGCATACAAAGAGGCACATATAGAGGATGATGAATTCAGGGAAGTGAATCAATAGCTATAGGGATAGATTGATTTGTATAATAATGGGAACACAATTGACAATCATATCGAGAATGAGCTACTCTACAGGCTAGAAAATCTATGTGTTCTTAAAGGTGAGCTAATATAGCTAATTCAATAGGCTCATATCTCCAAGGTTATAGTTATTTTTTTTGTTGGGAAGATGTTTGCCAATTTTTAGATGTATGTGTGCTAGTGGAGGATGAAAGAATATGTAGCAAGTTTCCTCTGTGATAATATACTTTTTTCTAGAAGTAATCCTATCAACATGGAACATGGTCTATAACATTTCTTACCTATACCCACTCATACATGGGAAATCATTTCCATGGACTTTGTGGGAAGTTTACCAACAACCAGGAAGGGACATGACTATTGGGTATGGTAATTGACAAGTTCAGTAACATGTACATTTTCATGCCCTGTGAAAAGACCATCATAAGTGTTATCTACCAAAAAGTGCTCATGTAAATGTACTAGTGATGGCTAGAAAATGTCAGAAAGAAAACGAAAAAGAGAGAGAAGGTTCCCAAAAGATAAGGATCAAATTCCCAAATGATTTTGGTTAGATGGCAATAATAATATTTAATTAAAATTTCACAATGTCACCATGTCAAGTTTGTGTGGATCTGTGTGATTATTTCTTCAACAATTATTTAGGTATGTAAAAAGAAACATGTCAAAGAACTATGGCAAAATAAATCTTAATGATATATATTAGGTGGAATTACAAAAGGTCAAGTCCCCTAACCTAAATATTCTACACCATGGAGGAGGAGTTATGGAACCCCCAAAGGACTCTTCTTTTCTCCTACTAATATGAGGAGCTCACTCATAAAACAAATCTCATAAGTGGTAAAATATTGGGAAAACCATGAGATTTGGCTTATAAATACCATAACCATGGGGGTTATTTTTTAGATAACATTAGGGAAAAGTTTTGAATCACCCCCTAATGCTATCAATTCTTTGGAAAATTTGGATCTCCACCATTAGTGAGAATTTAAAGCTTCTTAAAAGTGAAACCACCTATAAAGGGAGAAGAGAAGGACCCTCCTCTAGAAGACACCAATGATATCACCACCCACATAACCACATATATTGAATTGTGTCTCTAGGATAGTTATTATTGTCTTGTCTCAATATCAATAAAGAATTATATGGTTCCAATTTCATTTTCTTTGTGTTGTTGTTTGGTTTATCTTACTCATTCTTTCATGGTTCAATTTATCTTTTTTATTGTATGTTTTTCCATTTCATATAGATTACCTACTAATCACTTGTATAGGTGTCAAAAAATTGCACAAATATTGTATTTTGAGAATCCATGGGACCAAAAACCATGAAGTAGATTAATGACTCCCCTACTCTCTTTTTTTTCTAATCTCTACTTTTTTAGCTTTCTTTCTTAGTTAATTTAATTTTTCTTTCCATTTATAACATCTATGGATCAGCTAAGTGCCGCAACTCAATAGTTGATGATCAAAATTCATCATTATTTGAATAGTGGATAGAAATTGTCCAAGAAATATATGTGTGGATAGTATAACCATTTTTGCAAGACCATTAGAATTGTGCAGCTATCAAGTAGACTCTTATGTGGATTTATATTTTTCAACAAAATTGTGACTTTTTATTTGATTCGTAAGTAAAATGAAAGCCAATATTATTGTACTCCCACTCTACATATTTTTTCAGTTTATTTTATGCTATTTGGTCATCATTAAAAACTAAAGTAAAAAATTAACATTCTCTTTTGCAAAGTGGTTGGCTTTAACATTATGCTAAATTAGTTGTAATTTGGGACGTGAAGTGACCTCTCAATTTTGAGTATGTTCTTTCCTTCGCACATTTTTTTATTTAGGGAAATTGGAAAAACTCTAGGAACGATTTTTGCCTCTATTAGGATTAGAGGTTAAGTCACCTAGTTTAATTAAGTGGAAGGTAAGAATCACAAAATATGCACATATTTCACTTTTGCAAGCTACAAATTCACGTGTGTTGATAGGTTGGATAGTAATGGATCACTCGATATCCACAGATTCGTAATATACCAAACATTGTGATTCACACTTGTCTCTTTGTGCCTACCTCACATCATACGCTTGAATCTCTCCTATGTCTTTCTTGAGCATGCATGATCCTGCCCTTATACTTGTCACGATCATATGGAATTAGAATGTTGATATGGACTATTGGAAATATTTTAATTCACACCCTAGGTGTACATGTTTGGGCTATCATCCTAATTCATAACCACTTCAAATCATGATGCAGGGGTAACCCCACTCTACCCTGCAATCACCAGGATCTTCCAATACATCTCAAACTCATACATAACTTTCATTTAGACTTCCCAACTTCATCCAATAAACATCATTACATAGGATTTTATTTCTGCAATTTTAAAATCCTAATTGTGGAAAAATTATGTGCGCACTGGCAACCTCCCACTCGATATAATACCAAACCAATATTAACCTCATACCATAAAATACCTCGCTCCCATAACGCCACCCATAAGATGCCGTCAGCTACTAGCAGTCATTGACTTTCAAAAGCTCGTTCCACATTTGAATTCTGTGCGCCATCCATTAATAGAATCATGCTTCAGGCTCACTGTTACCCGTGTGTGCAACTACAATCTTGGCGCAATTATCCTTCGTGACACACAAATCTCTTCCGCCATGAACATTTATCCGCATTCAAATGGAATTAATGTAACAATTACCCAATCCACGCTCACAGCAAATGTAGACTCCACTCATATAATCGATGAATGAAACCATTACAAATACTCTTCTGTCCGACACTCACCCTCCCGCGCTGCTACCAGATTGGTAATTGGCACGGCTCATTCTGTGGATGGAAACCCCAGCGCTCCATGCAGATACAACAATCTCTATGCCCGTTAAAACCTTTATGCGCACAGTCAAAACAATTAAAGGAAACCTCGTGTTCTGCCCTTTCCACATTAATACAGTCACGCCAAAGAAGATTTGGAATAACCGCTAACACTTTACCTGCAGACAGGACTATATATATCCGCCAATATAACAGTCTATGCACAGTATCACAAGTTTTAAAGGAAATCGTGTAGCTGGTTGAGAACCCCTCCAATCAATACATAAATGCGTTGTCTATACCAAATATATACAACGATCTAGAGGCCCATTAAACTTTTTCATGCACCCTCCTTAGAATGATCACATATGATAAGTTAAATCCGTAGATCTTCATCCTACTGAGCCCTAGGTCCTTGCAAGCTTTTATTCGGTTCTGACTGTAATAAATAGAATTAAGGCGACAGAGATATGTTTAAACACTAAAAGAAACGAGCCAACTGTCCAAAAATCAATAACGCATCAACCAGAAAGCATAATGGCTACTCAACAGGTTTTTACATTAACACATTGATTTTACATTTACAAACGTAAATAAATACTTACAACCTTTCTGTCTGGCCAATTCTTCAACATTCATGGCCCTTTACAACTTCCCGAAGGCTCCTGACCAGAAACCTCTCACACTCTATCTCTCTCTGCTGAGAGCTCAGCTGCTAAATTTTCTTATAATGATAATGGATATGTAGATAAGACCTTATCTCCTAGGAAAAGCAAGATTTTTCCTTTTTTACACAATGACTTAAAGCTGGAAGCTTTATTCCCTACTTTTTATCCTAATTTTAACTAAAAAACACAGAAATTTTATCCCCATTTTATTCCATATTTACAAATGGAAATGTTTTAGATGCTCCTGCATCATACACCCAACCTTAAAATTAATCATGATCTCCTGATCATGTGTTCGGATGCCTGGATCCCACACCTTGTGCTGCAAGTTTCCATTTGCTACTACTTTTGTCTATTGTTCTTCTCCAGGTCTCCACACTTTATGCTGCATCGCTCCACTAGCTGCACTTTCACAATCTTCTACTGTCTTTCTTTTACTGCTGCTTCTGCTGCTTCTCATCCTTGCTGATGTCTTCCTTTGAGACCCTTCCAACATGATTCTTCTGATTAAATCAATTTCTTTGTCTAATAAGTCTTCAGACTGCTGACTTCTTGCTTCTATGCTTGTTTCTGTTCTGATTGCCACCCGATCATCCATACCCTCTTGTCTTCTGGAACAAAAAAATTCTTCTCGCCTCAACTGAGTCAAATGTTCTGCAACAATACTTGCATTCACAAAACACTTGTTAGAATAAAAATCATAAGGCCTCAGTGCCTTATTTCCCTCTGCTAGCATTTCAGTGTACCAATCCCAATCATTCTTGAGATTATTACTCAGTCTATCCTCAGCAACATCTTCTCCGAGAATGCATCTGTATTCTGGTTCATAAACCTCTTCATCTTCATTCATCTCTGCCTTTATATTTTGAATTCTTATCCTCTGTACTTCTAGTCTCTTCTCCAGAACATTTAACTCATGCCATAAACCTGTCGTCTCCTTTGAAAAGATTTATGTACAATCTTCAATACTTTCACAATCCCAGCTTCCTGTTGTTACCATCTCATCACCTGCATATAAACTCTCAGTTTGCACAAAATGTTCAACAGTATCAAATGTTACCTCCTTCACTTCTTCTGTATCCATAAAAACTTCCATTCGTGCTGTAATAGTTTCACAAGATGGCACATCCTCCTCAGTAAAACCTGTCATCACATCACAATTGTCAGCTGCAAAAATACACGGTTTTACATTATCCAGCTGATCTGGATTTACCCAATAACTCAAGAAATCATCAATGATTTTGTCCTCTTCTGTTTCATCAATGGAAACCTCCTCTGCACCTGCAAACATGCACAACTCATCAGCTTTAAAACCACAAGACTTTTTATTCTTGACTGCTTTCTTGAGCACTTTCCTTTTAACATATATGCATGTGGGATTTTCAAACTCCAACTCTGGCGCAAGAACTCTAAGTCCTTTTTTCAACAGGGCAATGAGAATTTGCTTCAAACTCCTCTGCAATTGTCGCCAAACCACTCTCTTTCCCTTGAGTGGGAAGAGCCATTTTCCTTTCTGCTTTTCCTGCTCCTGCAGCCGTTCTTCCAGTACCTGTAACTGTGCCTTTATTTCTGCAATCTCTCTTTCTCAAACTCCTGCAGTCATCTCATCTCTGTGGCATTTCTTTGAACCTCTTCCTTTGTCTCCTTTATGACTTTTAGTAGCCTTCTCCATCGCCATAAGTACTTCAACTATGCGTTGCATGAAGCCTCTGCCACAACAAGCTCTCTTGCTGCCACTTACCTCACCAATCCTTTCCTCCGGATCTGGCCTTTTGGTAACCATTGGTCCTCTGCTGGAACCCTTTGAGCATCCTCTACTGCTCCTGTAGGCTTCTCCCATCTACAACTTTATTCAACCCCTGTTGAATCTTCAGGTTCTGCCACATTCACTTCTCCTTCTTCCCGCTGAGATTTCTTCACTCTTCCTGTAAATCAATATTCATCAGTCCCAAAAATCATCACATGCAAATAAAAAAACACTTGAACCATCAAAGGAAACTGTTCCCACTCTGATACCACTTGATGCAGGGGTAACCCCACTCTACCCTACAATCACCATGATCTTCCAATACATCTCAAACTCATACATAACTTTCATTTAGACTTCCCAACTTCATCCAATAAACATCATTACATAGGATTTTATTTCTGCAATTTTAAAATCCTAATTGTGGAAAAATTATGTGCGCATTGGCAACCTCCCACTCGATATAATACCAAACCAATATTAACCTCATACCATAAAATACCTCGCTCCCATAACGCCACCCATAAGATGCCGTCAGCTACTAGCAGTCATTGACTTTCAAAAGCTCGTTCCACATTTGAATTCCGTGCGCCATCCATTAATAGAATCATGCTTCAGGCTCACTGTTACCCGTGTGTGCAACTACAGTCTTGGCGCAATTATCCTTCGTGACACACAGATCTCTTCTGCCATGAACAATTATCCGCATTCAAATGGAATTAATGTAACAATTACCCAATCCACGCTCGCAAGAAATGTAGACTCCACGCATATAATCGATGAATGAAACCGTTACAAATACTCTTCTGTCTGACACTCACCCTCCCACGCTGCTACCAGATTGGTAATTGGCACGGCTCGTTCTGCGGATGGAAACCCCAGCGCTCTACACAGATACAGCAATCTCTATGCCCGTTCAAGCCTTTATGCGCACAGTCAAAACAATTAAAGGAAACATCGCGTTCTGCCCTTTCCACATTAATACAGTCACGCCAAAGAAGATTTGGAATAACCGCTAACACTTTACCTACACATAGGACTATATATATCCGACAATATAACAGTCTATGCACAATATCACAAGTTTTAAAGGAAATCGTGTAGCTGGTTGAGAACCCCTCCAATCAATACATAAATGTGCTGTCTATACCAAATATATACAGCGATCTAGAGGCCCAGTAAACTTTTTCATGCGCCTTCCTTAGAATGATCACATATGATAAGTTAAATCCGTAGATCTTCATCCTACAGAGCCCTGGGTCCTTGCAAGCTTTTATTCGGTTCTGACTGTAATAAATAGAATTAAGGCGACAGAGATATGTTTAAACACTAAAAGAAACGAGCCAACTGTCCAAAAATCAATAACGCATCAACCGGAAAGCATAATGGCTACTCAACATGTTTTTACATTAACACATTGATTTTACATTTACAAACGTAAATAAATACTTACAACCTTTCAGTCTGGCTAGTTCTTCAACATTCATGGCCCTTTACAACTGCCCAAAGGCTCCGGACCAGAAACCTCTCACACTCTATCTCTCTCTGCTGAGAGCTCAGTTGCTACCTTTTCTTATAATGATAATGGATATGTAGATAAGACCTTATCTCCTAGGAAAAGCAAGATTTTTCCTTTTTTACACAATGACTTAAAGCTGGAAGCTTTATTCCCTACTTTTTATCCTAATTTTAACTAAAAAACACAGAAATTTTATCCCCATTTTATTCCATATTTACAAATGGAAATGTTCTAGATGCTCCTGCATCAAATCAACCCAAAACTAACACATTAATCTCCCCCAACATGCATGATACAAGAGTATTGTAGTCTATGTTAACACTCTATGGGAAGGTATCCAAATAATCCCCCTTAGTCATTTTTCATCTAAAACATAGGAAGTTTTATTTTATTGAAGCTTAAAGCTTCCATCATTTAGTGTCCAAAAATCTATTAGTTAGAAGAAACCTGTGAAGGGGCCAATGCTTAGACCAATGATATTGTGGGACTCATTCAATCTACCATCTCTCATTAGGGGCTCTAGATTCATAGTTGATGCCCAAATTATGGGATTCTCTCACTCATACTATATTGAGGTAGATTATTGGCCAAAACTAAGGGAATCCACCGAAGGTGTGAGTGATGGGCAGTATCTTAACTTGATCTTATTTTCAAAATATATTGGAAGCATTGCTATCCATTTCAAGACATGGCCCATTACTCCTCATTATAAACCTCCTTTCATAACTTTTCTAATGTTACTTCAGTGCAATCATCCTCCACTGTTGAATACTTTCAGAAGGTCGAATTATAATTTGACTCAAAGGATGTTAGGTCTTTTGTGTTTTCACATGTTACCTCTTCTCAACATCATTGAAACATAGTTATTTTAACACATTAAACATCAGTAAATTAATGAAACCTTTTTTTATTTATTTTATTTGTTGAACTCATTAGTTTTACATATTTTAAATCCCCCTCAAAACATACAACCTCATTGAGAACCATAGGGGACCAAATAGTACCCTGGTGGTCTCATTTCCTTCAAGGCCTCCCACCTTTGGTAGTAAAAGCCCTGTGTCTTGGAACAACACTTGCTCAACCTTCACCTCAACGATCACTGGTTGGCCCAACATTGATAAGATCATCCCATTTAGGTTCTACATTATTGGATACCACATTTTTAAATTACCATTCTACCATGATACAAGAATATAATTATTAACTGAGTTTATATAAACATCATCTACCCACATTGTGGATCATATCCACACGTCATGCATAAAATTTATCTATAAAATAACACTTTGCAAATAATTTCTCTTATAGGGTCATTTGACCATTGAAATCTTTTCAAAGTTGTGTCAAATTTTCTATCAACATCCTTCAGCCTCTCAGTTCCTATTTGTATCTCTTCTATCAAAACTTTCTCTTATTCCTATGATTGACCCAAGTCATGTTGGAAGCTTCGCAGGGTTAAATCAATCCACATATGCTGGGATGTCTCTTCTTATAGTATTATTCTAAGACTTTGTTCCTTAGCATGCGTAGAAGTAGTTGTTGAATTAACAAGCTCATATTCTTGATTAAATGTTCCCTATACTATTTAAGGTCATTCTTGTCCCTTTCTAAGTTGTGTTATTTCTCTTCTATAGCTTTCAAATGTAGAACTCCAAATGATAACTCATATTTAAGCTTGTTATTTTCCTATTGTGAAATATCCAATATTACCTGAAATTCACGAGCAATATTTTCAAAAGTCTGATAAAGAATGAGTACATCTTGATACTGAAGAATTATTGCCTCCTATTATGCATGTGACTTTGAAAGAGATTTCTGAGTTTCTTCTTCTCCTTTTCCCAAGTGCTAAGTTGTCGTCCTAACTTTCCCATCTTGCATACTTATTACTTTATCATCTTTATGTTTATATTTGGGGCTCACATCCTTATACTATATTCCTTTTCCAAGGCTCCCCTCCAACTTCTGCAATTCTGCTTCCAAATTTAAATTTTTGTTTCATTTTTCTTACGCTCCTTTATTTCAGCTTGTAATTTCAGTCACATTACATGTCTTTCTTTATCAAGTTCTTCATTCTTCTACTTGAAGGAGAATACTTTCTCCTTAAACCCACTGATTTGTTCAACTTGAAATTATGACTCTTCTTTCATCTTCGAGCTTTCTTCTTGCACATAATTCAACTCCTCTTGCAACTATGATGCCTTTTTCTCAGTGGCTTTGTATTATGTAATTGTTTCATTCACCTGCTTTGAACCGTATAATTTTGTAACTTCCTCTCCATCCTCTACCTCTTGAAAATATATTGAAACCATATTACACATCCGCCTTTGTGATTACTTTTTTTTGTCATAAGTGTCTTTTATAATTTCATCAACATCAAGAGGACTCAATATGTTTTGTTGTTAAATTTGGTTGTGAAATGCATTTACCATGGTATAATGCATTTGGTGTAGTTCCTAGAGATGTGGTGATGTCGTTATGCTAAAGCTTGATATGCTCTATAAAACTCTTGGACTAATTGTAAAATCTTTGGTCACTTTTTGTAGAACATATATTCATGCTTGGTAAATCAATATACATCCTCTTTAATGAACTTCAACATGGCTTGGATCTTGATATCCATAATTGTCAAGTTTTCTTAAGGCCATTATGAATTTTTAGGGCTCACATGGCTATCCCATGACCAAGCATAAGGACGGTGAGATTATGATTGCAACATAGTTGGTTTTATCATGCCATGGTATACATTATGTTGAGGTTGTCAAATTTCTTCTCAATGAGGTCACTTTAGTTGAAATTTTTCTAGGATAAGAAAAGCACTAGGCATTGATGCTTCATGTCTCCTAATACTTGAACTTGATGTAGCTCCTACAAGTTGTTGCAATATTCCACTCATTTAGAAAATAAAAGGCTCCATGAGGAGACCTAGCTAAATCCATTGATGATTCATCCACCATCATGAATTCACAAGCAAATCATAATCATGCACACATGTAATCAAGATTACTGAAGATTTCCAAATGCTCTAGGTATTCTCTTTCATATTTAAGTTCTCAGTCTGAAACAAAGATTCTTACTTTGCCTATAACAAAGTTTCTCCTTTCACTTAATTCTCTATCATCAACTACAAGAATCACCTTTTTCATAAGATAAATTCATTCTAAAGTACCATTGATTCTGATACACAAAAAAGGTGGAACTTATCTATTATATATACCAAGAGATAATATCAAATGACAGGAAATTTTTCACATACACATTCTACTGAATACCTATTTGAATTTATGAACGTGCTCGAATTGATGTGTTTGAAACACAATGTTTAAAGATGAATTGAGAAAGACATCTAATTGTTATGTTTATTTGTTTACATGTTATTATTGTTCATTTGAAATATGTTTTGAGATTCCAAGGAAGGTAGTAGCTAAAAATTCCATTTATGTGTATATGCTAGAACTTTGAGTGAAAAAGTTATAATGATTTTTTAGTTTGGTTAGACATACCATACGAACAGTGGGTTAGCATTATCCTTACCTTCCAAACAAGGGAATGGTGTTAGTTTGTGATGTTCTCAGCTACTCATGTGTTATTGGATTGATGCTCATACGCTCTATTCATTCGATAGAAACGAAGTTACTCATTGGTAGCAAAGATATAAAAATCATCTTCGTGACTAAGATATTCAGAGTGTCAACTTATGAGAATTTAGATGGAGGAACTTGCCTAAATTGAGTCTTGGTCGAGTGACTGAAATCATGCAATTAGTCTTGATCAATTAATGCTACATGCTTAGGTAGTTGGACACTGATTTCCAACCAATTTGAGGTAAATTGGAAGGTTGTAGTTGCTTTATTGGTTATCTTTTTACTGAAGTTGTTGATGACCGAATTTTCTATCTTTTCATTAGTGGACATTTACTTTTGTAGGAATTTCTAAAATTTATGAAGGTAATAAATTTATTTTAAGTATAAAATGACTTATTAGGAAATCCAGTCCAATGTTCTAGACCTATTGTCAATATTGTTTTGGAGACAACTACAATATTCTTCTTCGATTTTTTTTGTGATTTTTGGACTTGTTCGAGCATGAATTACAATAACTTATTTCACTATGTAAATAATGGGTTTTTCAAGTTCTTCAGGCTAATGTGAGCCAATTAGAATGATGAGAACTTGTAGAGGAAATGAAATTATTACATTTTGCAAATGTTTGTGTTAACCCTTTCTTATTCAGTGTTGGTGCTTCAGAACAATGATCATTTCAAGCTTTTGTAGCTGATATCAAGGAAGAGGTAAACTCTTGTTTTCAACGACATATAGTGAGCATTTGAAAATTAATTATGTAATGCAAAAGCCTGCACATTTCAACTAGTCATCTTAGAAGAGGTATAATGCTTTCTACTGAGTAAGTTAAGCTAATAGTGTTCTCAATTATAAAAGAACTTTATAAATAATTTGTCTTTGTACATTGTAGGTTTTCTAGTGTGAGCTATTTCTATTTGATCTCTTTCTAACAATGACTACCACATCCTTGGTAATTCAATAAACATGCAAGTTATACTTGAGCTATATTTTTATTCTGTCATTGATACCTAGAAAAGCAAGGTCTCATAAAAATATCATTGGATTTCAATAGTATTACCTTAGTTTATTATAATTTCCAATTTTAATTGTTTGAAAACAAGTCCATTTCTAGTTTCATTAGTTCTTTGGTCATTAATATGGTTTCTCTATTCACTTCCCACTTCAAGGTCTTGTCTCCTAGGACTATAATGTATCTAGTTGATTTATAGCCTATTTGAACATGTGTATCCACTTGAGACTCATATTGTGGTTGGCTAGGTTAATTTTACAGGGAAAAAGAAATCTCTGCTTTCATTATACAAAAATCCTACTTGATGAATATTTTTTTTCCCAAGGTATCCAGAGAGAGAATTGGAGATTACTGTGATTCTCTTTGGTAATTTTTCTTTGTTAACCATTTTCATATCTCAATTTCTAGATTTTGAGCTTATGTTTTATATAAATATTGTGCATAAATATTAGTTATTTTATTTCCTTATTTTTTGAATAATATTCTTTAGTTTAGATTAATATATACAATAAACATTACATGCATTTTATACCAAAAAGGGCATGCATAGAGCTAATAATGAGTCTGACCATGATATCAAGAATGAAGCCACTGAGTGCAAATAATTAAATATTTCTATGAGTGCACAAGCTAACATTTCAAAGAATAGAAAATGGAATCATTACATTATTTTAATATCGATCATTTATTCAAAGATATATTTGTACTTCCAATGTGATATCACAAGTACATTTTATTACAGAGGTCTATAAAAATTGGTCTTTGGACATTTTGTGAGTCTTGTTTCTTTGTTATTTTCAGATGAAGGCATAATGCAAAGAACTCAACTCTTTTAGGTGTACATCTCCAACAATATATTTTAAAAGGATAATGGCCCCTTCCCCACTCACAATCAATGTTTCGATCTTTGTGCCATTTTTGGTGGTGGCCTTTTGCTTCCTTTAAATAGTCTATTGTTCATTCACAGGTAAAATTATTTTTGAAGTGAGCTTCTCAAACACCTTTATACTTTTGTGCAACCCAATTCTCATGAAATTATGATTGAGTGAGGATTTTTTGAAATTGCAGTAAGTAGAATCTTGAGTACCACGATTGTGAATACAACAAAAATATGGAATTTATTCAGAAGGCTGTGGCCTTCACAAAATTACTATGCTCCATGGTCATGATGAGTACATGTACATTGTAACTATAATTGTTTTATTTTTATTTTTTCGATAATTGTATTTTTATGTGGGTAGGAACTCTTGAAAATAATTTTAGTAGAAAAGATATTGAAGGTATTCAAAAAAATGTTCATTGGCAAGTGATTCATTTCCTTTAACCCAAGCCCTCATTGGTATCCAAATAGTTTCTTGTTATGGGATTCTAGACCTTTTCCCTCTCAATTTGTGCATACAATTCCTCCTCGTAAAGAGATTATGCTCAAAAATATTTATTCTATTTAGTTTCAATATCTGGCACTTTCACTCACTTAAGCTCGACGAAGAGAATCTAAGGCATCTACTTAAATTTTATAGCTCAGCACCCGCATTAATCTACACAAATATGGTTGGTAGACGCAAGGTGATGTATTGGATGCTTGGATTCATATCTTGCATGTCTATTTTGAGAATTGTACAAATATTTTTAAAGAGAATAAAATGAAAATTGTTGAGTATCAATTAGATGGTGTAGCATTGGAACAATGGAATTAACCATTGTGATGTCTCTCGTGATTGTTTGGACTTATTATTGGACATTCCCTAACAGCATGAATGATGATCCTTGCATGTTGTTGAGTGTGATACTTAGGTCACCTTCCCTTTTGTTTATTCCACTTCTATTTGGGAATTATGATGTCTTTCAAGCAACTTAGACAAATTTATATCCTTATGCATTATCCTTCCTATTAAATCTAAAAAATAAGACACAATCATCTCCAACACACAACACACTAGGGTCTTGTTGTCCCAAACTTCCCCTCTTCCCCATCTCTCCATTTCCACCTCCATATATGCACACCCTCATCACCTTACGTAGCCAGCCTCTACCCCTCATGGTCTCTCCAATGGTCTCCCTACATCACTCTCTAGGTCTCCTCTCGCTTCACCCTGTTTGACCCCTATTATTCCATGTATTCCAGTAGTGATATTCCTATATTCATCACATCACCAAAAATTAATAAAACACCTCCCAGCAAACCTCAAAATCAATCATCTAGACAAACTTATTTCATTTTTTCTAGTTTTAGTACACCTCTAGTTCTGTTGGGGAGGCTAGAAAAATATAACATCAAATCATACAATAGGTGCATACTTTTCTAGATGTTTCAAATGGATTTCATTTGTTCAATTTAATTTAGCCAACACCCATATATTTTCACAATAAGATTCACTATACAACAACCTACAACACTCTACACCATTTTCCATCAATTGCAATGTTCCACTCTCTCTTAACGATGTGTCCAACAATTCTACAATGAAGATGCCAAGCTAGCCGAAGTTTATTTCCCTTGCACTATTATGCTATCCCAAAATTTTCTTCTATAATGGTTCTTTTTCTCAACCCAAATTTATTGTTATGGATACATAGGTGTGTGCACATGTAGTCATGGTAAAACATAGTATTATTGTTTATTTCTTTGTCCTTTTTTGTGAATATTGTTGTTCCAAAACCAAGAGGGAAAAAAAAGGATGCTTTCGAGTTACATTGGAAGGGTCTCATGTGTTGAAGATGCTCATATCAACATGCACACTTCTCCATAACATCATCTCTTAATGACACCATTATCATTCGTTCATAGGATTATTAGATATATGGCATAAAGAATTATGTGCAATTTTATTTTGGTTAAGTTTGAGTTAGTCCAATGGATCTTTTATAAATGTTATATATGGAACTTGCCTAAGGAATGAAAGTATGTCATCTATTCAATTTACTATTATTTATTGGTTTGTCTCTTTTTTTGTTATTTTTCTACATTAGGTTTCGTTACTCCACATCAAGAAGATATTAGTTAAACATCATCCTTACAAATTGGACTGTGTTTAATGAATATCATATAATATCAAAATTGTTTTATCTACGATGTTTTCCTTGAAATTTTCATTAGATTTTTAAGTCACATTTTGCTGTTTGAAAGTGATTGCTTCTAAATTTCTACAAATGTGTTGTTGTAGTTGGGGGTTTTTCTATTTTCTATTATTTGATTTTTGGAACATAAATGCGAAGAAAAACTATAAACATGTGCCCTTTGGATAGATTGTTTGGCCAATTTATTGTATTTAAATTGTCAACTAGGTTGTGTAGATTGATGAAGTACAGATGCTCTATATGTGCTAGAAGTGATTCCTCATGTCGTTATGTTCTTGTTAGGGTCTAAAATTAAGATTAATATGGAGATGGTGTTGTTGATTATATTAATGTCTCAATCCCTAAAGTTATCAGCTAATTTGTTAAGAGTTAGTTTCTATTGAATTAGTTTATGGATGATATGAGAGTGCTTCTAACTTCTACATGTGTAAGATTGTTTTGGGGTTTTTTTCTTGACTCTTGAGGCTGTAGCTCTAATTCACTAAGAGAAATCTCTTCTATTAGACTAAAAAGAAGTACTATCTGAATTCAATTGTTGAGAAGAAGGCTCTCACACCTTTACTTACTCAATCTTATTAAAACAAGATATTGTAAGCAACATCTACACTTATGAAGCAAGCATTATTAAACTATTCTAGATAAAAAGAAAATGAAAGAACTGTGTTGTACCAGGTAGAAAAGAAATTCAAATAGAAAATTAATCTAGGTATAAAGTACATGAAAGTACTCATGCATACAACAATGCATTTGGTTAAAGACATGTCACTATCATAGGGGCCCTCCATAGATTAGTCCATAATCTATTATCAACATAACGCATACACACACAAAACCAGTTCTATTGCTTGTAAATAGAATTTAACAAACTGTCTCAAAATTACATCATCCGACATACACCAAATAACAGTGCAGCCATAGTTTTTATAACAAGTCTTTAGCATAATAGTCATGAGTAATTTAAACATAGATATATTTATTCTAGCTAACTATATCGCTAAACCATTGATTTGTTATTCTGAAAGAAAATCGATAAGGTTTTGATGAAACTCGGATTTCATTCCGACAATGATCTATAGAGTTTTAAGTATGTCCTAAGCTTTTTGATCCCTCAACCTTCTTTGTTTTAGTTTCTGAGTTTTCTTCTTGAGGAAGGGTACTAATTTGTGGTATTTCTTTTTCTCTTTTGTTAAATTTCTTCCTTTTAAGATTCCCCTTCTTCATTCTCTATAACATTTCTACTACGTGCTACTCTAATTCTAATAATTCTCAGTGAGTCTCGAGTTCCTACTCTTTTATCCCTTCTATGGTTATCTTCCTTCCTCTAGGCGTCCTACTGCTTTTTGGCTTTTTCTAGGGATCTTTCTTCAAAATGGTTCCTGACAAGGAAACTCTCCCAATTATCCCCTATACTTTTAAGATGGAAGTCAACTAATATCTTTATCAGGCCATGATGATACATGGTGTTTTCGACACACTAAATTTTCTTTTGAACATTTGTAGACATTTTCTTGAGACTATTTAATAAGAATTAAGGAAGTTTCATCTGGTGATCTTCAAGAAAATACATCATCATTCTAACATGGTAAAAATACATATACCCAAACCTACCCTCACAGGCGACAAATTTTTTAAGTATAAGCAATAAATTTCTCCATTTGCTCTTAAGGATTGTGATAAGAATACCTTTCTTGAAGACAGTTGTGTCCATATTTGGATTTTTGAGGAAGACCTTCCAATCCTCTCCATTAATTCCCCTGTTCTTAAACCATTTTTTGCCACTCCTTAGTAATTATGTAGCATCTACTAGCATGGATTATGTGATGGTGATCTTAATGTCTCCTATTTCGGCTTCAGTTCCATCAAACGAGCGTGCAAATTTCTCAGTCACCTCCTCATGAAAGCCATTGAATTTTTCAATGAACTGCAACCATTATTTCTTTTGCAGTAGCTCTTTGGTATGAGGGTATCCCTCTAGGAATTTCTTCCCGTCTCGCTCAGTTCGAACAATTATCCCCATTCTAGAGGATTCTTTGCCTCAAAGACTGGTTAGCTTCACAGGAGAATTGTGTTGGTAGGGTTTTGCTAAACTGTGGAACGATGGAGTGGCTATGAAAATTTAGAGGAGTGTAAGAATAGATGGATTATGATAAGGGTTATAGGAATGAATCTGACCATTAGGCGCATTTAAAATGATGATTTGGTAATTACTTCGGCGGATTTGGAATGAGGACATGACATGAGTTTTTAAGTGGTGGCTTATGATATTTTGTTAGGCGGCCATCACCCTTAAGTTATAATCATTTCCTTTTAATATTCAGTAGTACTATGTCTTCTTAGTCATATATGCATTATATCAATCCCCATTGCTAAATTAAAGGTCCACTTTTGCTAACCTTGTTTGTTGTTCTGAGATGTCCTGCAGGTATTTTTCTTTGTCAGTTGTCCTTTAATTCAAACTACCAATTGTCCTTGTAGGCTGAAAAATTATTAGGCTGTAGAAACTTATCGTAGCTATTGAAACTTGTCCAAGGTGCAGAAACTTGTCCAAGTTGCGGAAATTTGCTGATTCTACAGCTGTGAAAGAGAAACTTTTTTAATAAAGGAACTTTATTATTTTTTTTT
>APFE030802602.1:21673-43729 GCA_000404065.3 Pinus taeda
AGGTCCAAGCCAGTGGGTTTGGAATTTCCCTTGAAAATTTTTGAACTTCGAATCAAAGAGTAATGCCCAATCTCCTGGATGAGATTTCCTTTCCTTAATGTACTTATCATGCCATTTAGATCTCTGTTGTTGAACTAGGCTAGTTCTTTGGAAGGTTTCTTGTATAATTTCATCAAGTTCATTTAGTTTTGTCATCCTTTGCTTCTGTGCTTCTGATAAATCAAGATCTAACTGGACTGTTGTCTTATAGGTCTAGATCTAGAATTCTATCAGAAGTAAGACTTGCTTCCCATAAACAAGTTCATAGGGAGTATGTCCTGTGTTATTTCTCCATGTAGTTCTGTGGCCCCATAAAGCTTCTGGAAGATTTTCCACCCAATCCTTCCTATGTAGATGTATAGTCTTGGTAAGGACATCTTCATTCACCTTATTTTTGGACTCAACTTTTCCGTTGGCTTCTGGATGGTATGGAGTGGACTTCTGATGTTTGGTTTTGTATTGATCCACAAGCTTTTCCACTAGTCTAGATATGAACTGTGTTCCTTGATCTATTACAATTTCTCTTGGAACACCGAAATGAGTAAAAATATCCTCAAAAATAAATGAAACTACAACATTTTTAGTAGCAAAAGCAAGTGATGTATCTTCTACCCATTTAGTGACATAATCATCACACACCAGAATATACTTCTTTTTCTTCGAACGTGGGCTGATTGGTCTAACAAAATATAGTGCCCACTTCTCAAATGGTTCGATGAGTACCAATGGTTGCAGTTGTATTTTGTTTTAAAGAGTTGGTCTACCCAATCTTTGACAACTGTCACATCTTTTAACATATTATTTGGTGTCCTTGAAAATGGAAGGTTAATAATATCCTAAAAGCAATATTTTGTAAGTAGTCCTTTTCTCAGAAAAATGTCCCCCACATGGCTTATCATGGCAATCTCTAAGTATTTATGGTATTTCATCATCTCGAACACATCTTTTGATGATGAGATCTAGTCTTTTCTTGTATAACTCTTCATTTATCCATGAAAAAGATGTGCTATTGTGGACTATTCTTCTCTTTTCCCTAGGAGATAAATGAAATGGCATTTTTCCTATATACCAAGGTGATTTACTAGATACTGCAAAAAGATATTCATTAGGAAATTTATCCTCTATGGGTTAATCATTATTTTCATTTTGTATTCTAGATAAAAAGTTGGCAATTGTATTCTATTTTCTTGGCCTATCTAGAATGGTTATGTTGAATTCTTGTAAAAGTAAGAGACATCTAGATATTCTTCCATTAGTGACTGGTTTATTCATTAGGTATCTAATGGTAGAATGGTCTGTGTGAACAAAGGTTTCATAACCAATTATTTAATGTCTGCATTTGTTAATGGCATGAACTATAGCCAAAAACTCCTTTTCAGTTACAATATAATTTAACTCTATAGGAGTTATATTTTAACTGGTATAATAGATTGCATAAGGAGTAAGATCTTTTTGTCCTAACACAACCCCTAAGGCCGAATCTAAAGCATCTGTTGAGATATGGAAATGCAATTTCCAGTTAGGTCCTTTTCAGATATGTGCTTCAGAAATTTTCTTTTTCAAAGTTTCAAAGGAAACTTGACATTCATAATCCCAATTGAATTCACAATCCTTGGTGAGTAATTTAAAGAGTGGAGATACAATTTTTGTGAAGTTTTCTATGAATCTTCTATAGTATCCAGTAAAACCAAGAAAACTTCTAACATCTTTTTGACAACTTGGCACAGATAACTTAGAAATGACTTCAACTTTAGATGAGTCTAGTTTGATTCCATCTCCTGAAATATGATGGCCTAAAACAATTCCTTTGTTAAACATCATGAAGCATTTTTCATGGCTTAATGAGAGATTTGTTTCTTTACATATTATTAGTATTTTTTCGAAATTTACCAGTGCTTCATTGAAAGAATCTCCATAAACTGTGAAATCATCCATGTACACTTCCACACAATCATGAATAAGGTCAAAGAAAATTCTGAGGACTTCTCTTTGGAATGTTGTTGGAGCATTGCATAATCCAAACAGAAGTAATCGATAAGCATAAGTTCCCCATGGGCAAGTGAATGTAGTTTTATCCTGATATTTAGGGGCTACCTGAATCTGGTTATATCCACTGAACCTGTCTAAGAAAGAAAATATTTCTTCCCTGTTAGTGTGTCTAAGACCTGATCTATAAAAGGTAGTCCAAAGTGGTCTTTTAATGTTGCTTTATTTAGTTCCCTATAATCGATGCATACTCTCCATTTTCCGTTTTTCTTAGGAACGATTACTAGGGGTAAAACCCACTAACTGTCAGGTATTTTGTAAATGAAATTTACATTTAATGATTTCTGTTATTCATCCTTAACAATTTCATTTAAATTTGGGTTCATTCTCTGTTGAGGATGTCTAACCGGTCTTGCATTTTGTTCAATGTAGATATGATGTATTCAAGTTTTAGGATCAATCCCTCTCATGGCAATGTATTCCCATGCAAAGGCAAAAGAATTCTTCTGTAAAATTTCTATCAACTGATTCTTTTGCACTTCTTCCAGGTTTTCATTGACAATCAGGGTTTTTCCTGGAAAACTTTCTATCGAGGAATTCCCAAATTGTTCCATGGAAAGAAATGATACTTTTTTAGATGAGAGATACTCATTTCAACTATGATCATAGTGTGAGGAAGACTCATTATTTTTCAGTAAATTTATAATTGGGTCTTCCTCTTTTACTTGTTTAGTAGTAAAAATAGGTTGTATATCTTCTTGATCTTCTATCCATTCTCCAGTTTCTATATCTATTGTTCTTCTTACAGGAGGATATAATGTAAATTTCTTCATAGAATTTCCATTTGAGATAAACATGTCACCTGATCTACAACCAACAAAAGCATCATTTGTAGCTAACCAAGGCCTTCCTACAATTAATGGATTTCCTCCTAAATTATTCTTGTGCATTAAGACCATGAAATCAATAGAATATTCCCAAGAATCTAGGGATACAAAAACATATTCCAATACACCATCAGTTTTAATCACATACCTATCTGCTAATTGCAATAAAGTTGGTGTGTATTGAAGGTTAGGAAGCCTTAGTGTGTCCATAACTTGTTTTCTCATTATGTTTATAGCTACCCCTAGATCAGTCAGTGTCTTTGGTATTTTAGTTCCATTGATGTGAATTTTTAGTTCCTAGATCTAAGTATTTTTGAATTGTCATCTTCCCCATCATAATATCTACAATTTTTCCAACTAACTGAATTATTTTTATATCTTTTATTTTTCTCCCTGATCTTTTTGTACTTAGTTCCTTAATTATTTTTCCAAAAATTGGTATTTCTTTATGGCTTGTAGTAAAGGAATCTTAATACAAACATTTCTCAATTTATCAATCATGTTGTAATGAGGCAAGATAATTTGTTTTTCTACTCCTTTATCAATTTTCAACCATTCAGGAAAAGGTGGTCTTATTGATACCAAGCGTTGTGCTATGATGGGAGTGTTTATTGGAACTTCTTTTCTTTGCTTGTTTTCCTTCTTAGGGAGAGAGGTCTCCCCTTCTTCTATTTGGTTTTTGTCTTTTTGAAGATCAGATCTTGTTTCTTGAATGACAACAGGCGGGTTTCTTGGTAATACTCTTCCAGACCTTAATTGAACATTATTTAGGTCTAGTGGAGTTATTACATGAGTTTAAGGACTCTGCCCCTCCATGTTGTATATCAGTGTTTGTGGTATTTGATTATTAGGATTTGAAAGTGATTGAGTGGGTAATTGATTTGGTTTTTGTGGAAATGGTAGGGAGAGCTGTGGGTTTTGATTCTGAACTAGAATTTGTGGTAATTGGTTAGATTGGGAAATTTGATTATATCATGGTAGAAATTGTGGTGGAAGGTAATATGGTGAGTATTATTGATATTGAGCATAGGCTCCATAAGGATTTTTCCATCCTTGATTCCAAGGTTGTGACTGTGGCTGAGTCCAAGGCTCCCAAGCTGAATTCCAATTATTTTGTGAAGGCTTGGTGAATTGTTGTGGTATAAATCCTTGTGATTGATTTGGTTGGGGATTTTTCCATGGTCTTTTGGCTATAAAGTAGAGAGGGTCTACTGGTTCTGATATTCCTTCATCATTAAATACAGCCTTAAGACCTGGTAAGTATGGACATTCCTTCGTATCATGATTATCTGCACATATGATGTAGGTTTCTATGGCTTTTGAATCTAAGGGACACTCTCTTAGAGCATGTTTCTTTCGACATTTCAAACGGAAGATAGATAATGCAACATTTTCAGAATTTTGCTTGTTCTGTACTTTAAGGGTGTTTATCTACTCACTTAGGCTCCCTAAGATATCTGTTTTGAAGGTATCAAGAAAATTTCCTAATTCTGCCCTGCTGACTGTCCCAGCTATGGATTTGTTAATTCTTGACAAGAGAGGGTCTCTAAGACTCCTTCCAACTCATTCTTTACCCTTTGAGATATGTACACATAAATCATAAATATTTGCAAATGGTAGTTGGGACATATCTCCTTCCCGAGTTAGGTTAAGGAGGCCGATCCATTCATATTTAATAGCTCTGAGTAAGAGGGATTTTAAGGTTTCTTCATTTGAATTAGCCATTTTTGCTCTTTTAACATTATAAACAAACCTTTCTACCAAGTCTTCAAGATTTTCATCTTCTTTTTGTGCCATTTTGAAGACTTCATCTTTAAGGTTACTAGGCATACAATAATCTCTATATTTTCCTAAGAAAGCCTCTTTCATTTGTCCCCATGTTGTTATAGAATGCACTCCTAGTCTCATGAACCATTTTAATGCTGAGTCTTTTAATGTGGCAGGGAAAAATTTTAAGTTTTGAGCATCATGCAGATAGTCATACGATCTGCATAATACTTCAGATTCGAAGAGAAATGTTTATGGATCTTCATTTCTTTTTCCACGGAAATTAGGAAGAATTGAGTGTGATATATTTTTCATTGTGAGTCTTATATCTTCATCAAGAACAGGGAATCTAGAAGGATCATGGTTTCCTCTGCGTTTATGACCTCCTCTACCTCTACCTATTCCTCTTCCTCTTCCTTCAATCCTATCTTCTTCGCCATGGACATTGTGTACTTCTCCGTCCCCTTCTTCAGCCATGATAGATTCTTCAGAACTAATATAGTGTTCTTCTAATATTTTTGGTTCCTCTATCAATCGTTGCTAAGAATAAGTTTCCAATTCCTCTTCTTCACTAGGAACTTCTAATTTTTCTCCCAAAATTTGCTCACCAGTGGAGGATAAAAATATTACTCTTGTAGTTGGGGCTGTAGGATTTTCTTCAAATACAGCTTCAGTAAAGGAAGTGGGTGAAGTTCTGGATTGTATTTCAAATCTTAAGATTTCAGAAAGCCTTTGTCGACCTCTAAGAGGAATTTGGGTTTGAGTAGGTGGTGTGGATTCTCGAAGTCTAGGTGAAGTAAGTGGATTTGTGGTAATTATACTTCTTCCTCGCCCTACAAATCTACCACTACAGTCTCTATCCCTACGCATATCATGTTTTGATGTTTTTTTCTTAACTTCTATCTGTACTTCCCCGGGAACGGTGCCAAAATGTTTGGCCAATTTAATGTCTTTAAATTTTTAATCATACATTATCAACCAGGGTGCATAGACTGATGAAGTACAGATGCACTATATGTGCTAGAAGTGATTCCTCATGTCGTTATGTTCCTATTAGGGTCTAAACTTAAGATTAATATGAATATGGTGTTGTTGATTATATTAATGTCTCAATCCCCAAAGTTATCAGCTAATTTCTTAAGAGTAATTTTTTGTTGAATTAGTTTATGGATGATATGAGAGTGCTTCTAACTTCTACCTGTGTTAGATTGTTTTGGGGTTTTTGTCTTGAGTCTATAGGCTGCAACTCTAATTCACTAAGAGAAATCTATTCTATTAGACTAAAAAGAAGTACTATCCAAATTCACTTGTTGAGAAGAAGGCTCTTACACCTTTACTTACTCAATCTTATTCAAACAAGATATTCTAAGAAGCATCTATACTTATGGAGAAAACACAATTAAACTATTATAGATTAAAAGAAAATGAAAGAACCGTGCTATACCAAGTAGAAAAGAAATTCAAATAGCAAATTAATCTAGGTATGAAGCAGATGAAAGTACTCATGCATACAACTATTCCCTGGTGAATTCATCATACTGCATTTCTCACACAAAAACTGAGTATTCAAAGGAATGGAAATAAATTGAATTTCATTTGGTTAAAGACCTGGAATTGTCTCAGGGGTCCTCCATAGATCATTTCATAATATCCAATCAAAGCAACACATATACACACAAAACCAGTTCTATTTCTTGTAAACAAAATTTAACAAATTGTCTCAAAATTACATCATCCATCCCGAACAAAATAACAATGCAGCCATAGTTTTTATAACAAATTTGTAGCATAATAGTCATGAGTAATTTAAGCCTAGATATATTTATTTTAACTAACTATATCACTAAACCTTCGATTTTCTATTTCAAAAGCAAATTGATAAGGTTTTGATGAAACTCAGATTTTGTTGCGACGACGATCCTGTGGTGGAATTTAGGGTTTGAATGTGGTATTCTATGTTCATCTTGACGAACTGGTTCAAGGGATAGGATGGGATCCATGATGGGTCTCTTCCCTATCCACCCGTATACTTCAGCACTGACCTGGAGATTCTAAACCTTGCAAACAATGGAGACAACTACAAAAATCTGGATTAGCTGCGAAAATGGACCAATTCTGTGGCCAATTAAATTTCTTTAACAAAAAATTAGGGCATATAATCAAACATGAAGAAGAATACATATTATTACTTACTTTTATCAAAACTTAGTCGGTATGGCATTATTTAGGTAGCAAATGTAGGAAAAGAGAGGAAGCATAGGTGAAAAGGGGTGTCATGGTAAGATAATCTTTGGACTCTACATAGATATTAGCAAATACATTTTGTGGTCTTAATTTAGTGACTACTTGAATTGGTGTTTCTTTTTTTAGGTTAGCCCAACATAACTAGACACTATTTCATATATGTTGTTTGGAAAAAAATCAATGTGGATGGGGGAAATAGTAGAGTGGTAATTACCATAAATTACCATTGTCTATCATCTTTATTTGGCATTAATCCAAATAGTTACTTCTTGCAATTCATTTTAGGAGTTCTTGTTATCAATCAAAAATTTACTTATCCAATATTGTTGTAATTGTGGTACAAGTTTCTAAGCTGAAAGAAATAACATGGTGTAAATTGAAAGGTATCCCATATTTTGAAACATTAGCTAAAGAGGATTCTTGCATTGATGCAACATTCTTATCCATAGCTGAATGTGAACATAAGAACCAACATGAACTGTAACTATAATTTATCGTGACAATTTTCTTCTATAACTTGAATCAATGTCTTTTTTCAGGTCTATGTTTGTCAGATGTTCTACTCGATGAGAATAGATACATGCCAGAATGAAATTTTCATCGACTTTGGTGCTTGGCTAGAATTGTTTTTGTTTTGCAACTATTTTTTAGGCCTTCCTTAGGGTCTTCCAAATCAGAGCCATCACATAGCTTTTGTGGATGCTAATGTAAGTACATCAGTATTATCTTTTATATTGATGAAAATTTTTATATGCATCTTCTTCTCATTTCTATTAGGGATATTTTGAGCATTAACGAGCTTGTAGATTATGTCTCAATGAATAACAACACCAAAATCATGATAAGTAATCTAAGGTATCTCGACATTTCCTTAAGAGATTGGTTTCTTGTTCTATCCCATTTTTTGTTCTTCGTCATCCAATTTTACATGGAAAATGGAAACTACTAACATTAACACAAAGAACTAAGATTTTTATCTAGTACTTTTTTAAAGACTACAATTTACTTTTGTAGTGAGTCATGCCCAATTTTTAAGGCCTTTGTGCACGATTCGAAGAAACATTGAGTTTCTAACTCCAGGCACCCTTAGATCTTGTAGCGCAAGGTTCAATTTCCTAGATGAATTTAACACTATAATATTGGCTAGAGCTTCCCAATTGATATATTGGGTAGCTTCAGTTAGAGTTTCAAATGAGTTTCAGCATCACAACAGTGTGCACTCCCATTAGAGTTCCATACGAATTTCAGGTCGACAATCTGAGTACAACGTCCTGCTTTTGTCAAGTTCATGGTTGATGATTTATGCAATGCTATATGTTTCATTGTTGTAAATTTGTTTGTACTCAACTCTTTTTAGTAGTATGACATAGTTTAAATGTAGAAATATACAATAGCTAGAGTTTGTTTTTTAAGATTTAAATATGAAACTAGATCATGATTAAATTTCACACAAATAAACTTATTTGCATTTGTCTTTATGAGATTTTTTAACTTTATATATTCTATATATTCATTTAAAACCAATTTTAGATGAGTTGTCCATAGTCAAATTTCCCTTGCATCTTTTAAATTATAGATTACTTGAATAGTGATTTTATCAATTGTGTCGGTATGCGTCGAACATGTTTTTTAAAATCAATGCATATATAAGAAATTTCAAGGAGTATGATAGCTTAGATAATTATTTAAATAATGCTATATCAATGGAATAGCACTTTAATTATAAGTAGGATGATGGTGGTTCGATTCCACTATGCCCTAACATTAATTAATCAATGATATTGTGGTTTCTTTTCAATTAAATACTTTTTGTATTCATTTATCACATTTTTTTTTTGTGATTCATTGTTTTATAGTATCTAAAGAGACAAAAGTGATATTTTATTATCTTTAAATATAATTTTTTATTGTCTCTAGAGAGACAATAGCTAGGATTAAGAAACATTGTCCCTATAAAGACAATATGTCTTTAGTCCCAATTATTGTCTTTGGAGAGACAAAAATGAAATTGTCTCCAAAGAGACAATAATGTTTGTATTATATATTCTCCTTATAGAGACATTTTTTTAAGAAAATAATTTGAAAATTTGGCTTAAAGACAATATTTAAGACAATACACAATTGTCTTGTCTCAATTTAAGACAATTTACCCAAAAATTATCTCAAATATTGTCTTAAAATCCCCATTTCTGTTGTAGTGAGGGAAGGAGAGAGTGATAGGGGGATCGAGAGAGGGACGTGAGGGATGGCAAGAGAGGGGGACTGAGAGGAAGAGGTAGAGATTAGGAGAGAGAGAGAGGAGTAAGCACATAGGCAGAGAGGGGCGGAGCACATAGGAAGAGAGGGGGGTGAAGAAGAAGAGTGAGGAAAGGGGAAGAGAGAGAGAAATAGGGAGGAAATGAGTACGAGGGAGGGAGTGGTGGGGGGAGGGATAGAGAGAGAGAGAGAGAGAGAGAGAGAGAGAGAGAGAGAGTGGTGGAGGGAGAGAAGGAGAGTGTGTTGGTGGGAGTAAGAGGGAGGTGGGGATGGGAGGAGAGAGAGAGAGTGGAAGAGGGATGAATTTTTTGGGTGAGAGAAAGGCAAGGGAGGGTGGAGGAGAGGAAAAGGAGAGGGAGAAATGGAGGGAGTGTGGGGAAGATGGAGAGAGATGGAGGGAGGGAGGAAAATATGGAGAGAAAGAGAGAGAGTCAATCAGTGGAGGGATGGAGTGAGAAAGGTGGAGTGAGAGCGAGAGTAGGGTAGTGGGAGAGAAAGAGGAATGGTAAAGATTGAGCTAGGTAGGTGGGCGAAGAGAGAGAGTGAGGGAAAGTGAGAGAGAGAGAGAGAGAGAGAGAGAGAGAGAGAGAGATGGGGAAGGGGAAAGTGTGAGGGAGGAATGGAGGTGGATGGAGAGGGAGGGAGAGATGAAGGGATAGATGGAGAGGTAGAGGAGGTGAAAGGTATAGGATGAGGGAGGGGGACGGAGGAATTAAGACAGAAAGTGGGAGGAGGGATGGATCGAGAGGTAGATAAAAGGAGAGGATGAGGGTGAGCGAGAGGAAGGGAAGGAGGGAGATAGAAATATGGAGGGAGGGAGTGGAAGAGAGGGAGGCATGAATGGGAAGAGAGAGAGAGGGAGATAATGATAGAGAGAGAGAGACATAGAGCGACAAAGAGGTAGCTAATGGAGAAGGCACCATGGGAGAGAGGGGGAGAAAGAGGGGCAAAGTGAGAGAGAGCAAGCTGGAGGGAGAGAGAGAGAGGATATGAGATAAGGAGGGAGGGATGTGGGGTGAGTGGGAGGAAGAGGGAGGTAGGGAAATAGAGTGAGAGAGTGGAAGGAGTAGTTAGGGATGTGTGAAGAAATACATGGGGGAAGGAGGGAGAGAGGAAAAAAGATGGGGCCTAAGGGAAGGACAGTGGGAGAGTGAGGGAGGGAGGGAGAGAGATGGGTTAGGGGAGGCATTGAGGGATCGAGGTAGGGAGGGAGGGAAAGGAGGAGAAAAGAGGGAGAATGAGAGGGAAAGTAGGGGAGTATGTGGGAGAGAGGAAGGGGGAAAGAGGTAGAGAGATATGGGGAAGTGATAGGGAATCAAGGAGGGGAAGTGAGAGGGACAAATCGGGAAGTTGAGACAGAGAGAGAGAGAGAGAGCAAGAGGGAGGAAGGAGTTTGAGAGAGGGTGGGTCGGAAGAACGGATGAAGGTAGAGAGGGAGAGATAGAGAGGTAGTGAGTGAGGGGTGAAGTCAATGAGAGAGGAGTGAGATAGAGAGAGAGAGAGAGAGGTTTGGCTGGAGAGAGAGAGGGGAGGGGGAGAGAGTGCGATGGAGAGGGAGGGAGGAAGGGAGGGGAAGAGATAGATAGAGTGGAAAGGGGAGAGAGTGGTGGTGGGAAAGAGGGAGAGGGGAGAGAGGGAGAGAGAGGTAGGGATGAAGGTATAGCGAGAGATAGGAGGGGAAAAGGAAGTGATGAATGAAGGGAGAGAGGGAGATATAGATGGATCAAGAGGGAGAGTAGAGGGAGACTAGGGCAGCCAGAGGGCGAGAGAGAGAGAAGAAAGAGGGAACCAGATAGGGGGAGCAAGAGGGAGAGTGAGGGACATGGGGAGGGTATGGGTGATAGTGAGAGAGAAGGGGGTAGAGAGAAAGGAAAAGTTAGAGAGAGTGATGGAGCAGGGGATAAAGGGAGTGAGGGAGGTAGATGGAGCGAGATAGAGGATGCAGAGTGGTAGGGAGAAAGAGAGAGGGGGAGGAGGAGAGAGAATGAGAGAGAGACATCGAGTAAGGGAGAGAGAGATAGGGGGGAGGTGATAGAAGAAGAGAGTGGGGTAGATGGAGGGAGAGGGAGGGTCGGTGAGAGATAAGGGAGGTGGAAGGAGTCGGAGGGGGAATACAGGGGAGAGTGATGGGGAGGGGGGAGAGAAAATGTGGGAGGAAAGCGGAGTGAGAGATAGAGAGAGGTAAAATGGGGGAGTGAGAGCAAGGGAATCAAAGCGAGTGGGTGGGGTAAGGAGAAGGGGAAGGAGACAAAGACAGAGAGTGAAGGAGAGAGAGAGATGGAGAGTGAGGGAAATAGAGATATTAGGAGTGAGGTAAATCGAGATTTAGTGTGGAAGAGAGAGAGAAGTAGACGGATGGATAGAGAGGGGGCAAGAAAGGGGGAGATACAGGGAGAACAAGGGGAAGAGGGAGAGGGACAATGACGCAGATCGGGATGGAGTGAGAGGTGAAAAGAGAGATAGTGAGAAGGTGGTACAGGAAATAGGGTGAGAGAGAGAGAGAATGAGAGTGATGCATAAGTTTGTCCATATTCAATGTGGAGTTGACATGTGTTCCTCTTAAAATAAAAATAAAATAATATGCAATTAAAAAAGTAATGTTGGCTATAATAAAAATTAAAATGAATATGCTATGCATGTTTACTTTGTCCATATGGTGTAATATAATTAGCAATAATAAGTAACAAAAAATGTTTGAGTAAGATGTTTAAACCCTATACTTTCCAAAAACATTTTAACACGAAAATTTAAATAGAGTTATTTGAAGATCTATGTTAGGTAATATATGTCGATATCAAATTCATTTAGATAAATCTGTGCACACATCTTATGAAAAATATTCTAATGTCAACTCTATATTTTATATTATTTTTTTAAAGAAATATGTATATATTATATAGATGTTTGAAAAAGAATTATATTTTAAAATTAGGTATTTTTTTGGTATATTTTTTTTTTTTCGAAATTCAACAAATATTTTTTGGACTTACATGTTTAAATTATCTACTATATATAGCACTCAAAAATACAATCTAAACAATTAGAAATTGCATATCGTATTTTACACTCTAAACAATTAGAAAGGACAGAAATGTTGATTTCATTAGGTACAAAATGCACACAGAATATCCCCCACAATAATTTTACAGCAGCAGTTAGCAGTTAGAATGGATGGTTGAAATTTATACCACAATTTTTTTTTTTCAATTCAATTATCCTAAAGCCAATGATAAAGTGGCTTTTAAGGTACCAACTAGATTCCATTCCATCTTTTTAATTTTTGCAATGGTTTTCTTCATTGTTCTAATTCTGTTTTATTTTTAAAATTTCTTTAACTGTTTCCCTCCCCATTTGAATCTGATCGATTTAGTTTGTTGCAATTTATCAATCAATTTTGGCTACTATTTTTAATTCACAGGAAGGCGTAATTAATGTGACTATAGCACCAATTAGGGCGGAATTAATGTGACTATAGCAGCAATCTCGTGCTTATCGGTTGAGATCTCTGAGAAAGAAATTTGAAACTGCCAGAATTGAGTGTTGATCAGCTGAAAACTCGGAGGAAAAAAATTCAGAACGCCCTCCGTTATTGCGAAGATAAAGCTTATTTTTCTGGATAAAGCTTATTTTTCTGGATAAAGTTCTTTTAATCCGCTATTTTTCTGCATAAAGTTCTTTTAAGCTTCATAATTTTGATAAAAACGTGCTTCATAATTTTGATAAAAAGAACATCACCGATATAATAATTTATTTGTCTCAAAATAAATTATTTGTTCGTTTCACTGTGTAAATATTGGTTTTTTTCAAGTTCTTCAAGCTAATGTGGGCCAATTAGAATCATGAGATCTTGTAGAGGAAATGAAATTATAACATTTTGCAAATGTTTGTGTTAACCCTTTCTTATTCAGTGTTGGTGCTTCAGAACAATGATCATTTGAAGTTTTTGTAGCTGATATCGAGGAAGAGGTAAACTCTTATTTTCAACGACATATAGTGGGCATTTCAAAATTGATGATGTAATGCAAAAACTTTCACATTTCAAATCGTCATCTTAGAAAAGGTATCTTGCTTTCTAATGAGTAAGTTAAGCTAATAGTGTTCTCAGTTATAAAAGAACTTTATAAATAATTTGTCTTTGTACATTTTAGGTTTTCTAGTGTGAGCTATTTCTATTTGTTCTCTTTCTAACGGTGACTACCACATCCTCAATAATTCAATAAACATGCAGGTTGTACTTGAACTATATTTGTATTAAGTCATTGATACCTAGAAAAGCAAGGTCTCATAAAAATATCATTGGATTTCAATAGTATTACTTTAGTTTATTATAATTTCCAATTTTAACGGCTTGAAAACAAGTCCATTTCTATTTTGATTAGTTTTTTGGTCATTAATATTGTTTCTCTATTCATTTCCCACTTCCAAGTTTGATCTCCTAGAACTGTATTTATCTAATTGATTTATAGCCTATTTGAACATGTGTATCCACTTGAAGTCTCATATTGTGGTTGGCTAGGTTAATTTTACAGGGAAAATTAAATCTTTGCTTGCATGATACAAAAATCTTATTTGATGAATAATTTTTTCCCCAATGTATCCAGAGAAAGAATTGGAGATTACTGTGATTCTCTTTGGTAAGTTTTCTTTGTTAAGAATTTTCGTCCCTCAATTTCTAGCTTTTGAGCTCATGTTTTATATAAATATTGTACATTAATATTAGTTATTTTATTTCCTTATTTTTTGAATAATATTCTTTAGTTTATATTAATATATACAATAAACATTACATGAATTTTATAATAAAAAAGGGGATGCATAAAGCTAATAATGAGTCTGAAAATGATATCAAGAATGAACCGACTCAATGCCAATAAGTAAATATGTCTACGACTGCACAAGGTAACATTTCAAAGAACAAAAAATGGAATCATCACATCATTTTAATATCAATCATTTATTCAAATATATATTTGTACTTACCATGTGATATCACAAGTATATTATAGTACACATGTCTATAATAACTGGTCTTTGAACATTTTGTGAGTCTTGTTTCTTTGTTATTTTCAGATGAATGCATAATGCAAAGAACTCAACTCTATTAGTTGTACATCTCAATAGTATATTTTAAGAGGATAACAACCCCTGCCCCAGACATAACAGAGATTCCTTAAGGATCCCCATCAAATATTTCTCAAGCCTTCCCATAATTAATGTTTGGATCTTTGTGCCATTTTTAGTGGTGGCCATCCACTTCCTTTAAATAGTCTATCGTTCATGCATGGGTAAAATGATTTTTGAAGCGAGCTTCTTAAACACATTTATACTTTTGTGCAGCCCAATTCTCATGAAATTATGATTGAATGAGGATTTTTTGAAATTGCAGTAAGTATAATCTATAGTAGACGATCGCAAATACGAAAAAATATATGGAATTTATTCAGAAGGTTACGACCTTCACAAAATTAATATGCCCTACGGTCATGATGAGTTCATGTACATTGTAACGATAAATATTTTATTTTTATTTCTTCGATAATTGTATTTTTGTGTTGGTAGGAACTGTTAAAAATAATTTCAGTAGAAATGATATTGAAGGTATTCAAGAAAATGTTCACTGGCATGTGATAACGTTCCTTTAACCCAAGCCCTCATGGGTCTCCTAATAGTTTCTTGTTATGGGATTCTAGACATTTTCCCTCTCACTTTGTGCATACAGTTCCTCCTCGTAGAGAGCCTATGCTCGAAAATATTTGTTGCATTTAGTACAAATCAATTTCAGTATCTGGCATTTTCACTCACTTAACCTCTATGAAGACAATCTAAGGCATCTACTCAAATTTTATAGCTCAACACCCTGACTAATCTACACAGATATGATTGCTAGAGGAAAGGTGATGTCTTGGATGCTTGGATTGATATCTTGCATGTCTATTTTTGAGAATTGTATGAATATTTTTAAAGAGAATAAACTGCAAATCGTTGAGTATCAATCAGCTGGTGTAGCATTGGAACAATGGAATTTCTATGTTGAATCTCTAAATATTTCATTAAATTCCACATGTTGTAGACAAGATCTCTATGCTTGTCTTTATTTCCACCTAGGATGCATTTTGTTGGGCCCTAGGTACGCTATTTTACCCCATGGAATACCTACAAAATCCTTTGGGACATTGGCTACATCTCCAGTAGGATCCTACTTAGATCATTAAATTTTTTATTGAAGTCCTCACCTTGTTATGGATTTAGCCTAAAATATGTTATCTTTAAGAGGTATATATCATCAAATTTTATTTTTCATTATTACTATTTTTAGAAATGCAATGGCTTCATTTGAGAATACCACTCTTGGATGAAAATTTCTTTGTGCCCTAGATTTTGAAAGAAAAATTGATATCTGCCATCATTCCTTACAATCTCATAGCTCTGAATTGCATCCCAAATCAACCCCATCCTCTTCATCATCAGTTATACCACTTTGTGCATTGTCCTCTCACTCTCATCATGATTATTTGTCCTCCTATTATAGGACACACACCCATTCTACTATTGAGTGTAGAGCTCTCCAATGCCAACACGTTTTTGAAAGCATCTTTACTAATAAGTAGCCTATTCCTACTGCAGGCTTCTTTAACTCTCCTCCATAACATATTATGCCAGAGGGAATTTCGCTAGTCAACGCAACTTCTGCAAATCCCTTACTACTTCTCATCGCTAGGGATTCATCCTAGCCCATTGATGACCTCCTGGTTTTGCATAAATTTTACGTAAAGGATCAATTAGCTACCCTCTTTCTTCATAATAAGATCCAAAAGAAACTCACATTCCCATAATTTCATCAAATCGCCATAGCTACCCACTACCCCACAACCATTATCTTATCATCTGGATTGGATCCAGAAAAACTAGCCTCATGCTGGCTCATGAGTGGTGGGTTGTTACTTTGCCATTGGTGGTTTCTATGACATTAACCATTATGATATCTCTCTTGATTGTTTGGAGTTATTATTGGACATTCTCTAACATCATGAATGATGATCCTTGCATGTTGTTGGGTGTCATACCTAGGTCACCTTCCCTTTTGTTGAATCCACTTATCTTTAGGAATTATGTTATCTTTCAAGAAACTTACATAAATTTCTATCCTTATGCATTATCTTCCCTATTAAATCTAAAACATAAGATACAGTCCTCTCCAACACACCACACATTAGGGTCTTGTTGTCCCACACTTCCCCATCTATCCATTTCCACCTCCATATATGCACACCCTCATCACCTTACGCAGCCAGCCTCTACCCCTCATGGTCTCTCCAATCATCTCCCTACATCACTTTCTAGGTCTCCACTCCCTTCACCCTATTTGACCCATATTATTCCATCTATTCCAGTAGTGACATTCATGTGTTCATCATGTCACCAAAAATTAATAAAACTCCTCCCAACAAACCTCAACATCAATCATCTAGCAAAAATTATTTCATTTTTTCTACTTTTAGTACACCTCTAATTCTACTAGGGAGGCTAGAAAAATATAACGTCAAATCATACAATAGGTGCATACTTTTCTTGATGTTTAAAATGGATTTCATTCGCACAATTTAATTTTGCCAACACCCATATATTTTTAGAAGCCGATTCACTACACAACAATCTACAACACTCTACACCATTTTCCATCCATTGCAATGTTCCACTCTCTCTTCACCACATGTCCAGCAATTCTACAATGAAGATGCAAAGCTAGCCAAAGTTTGTTTCCCTTGCACTATTATTCTATCCAAAAATTTCTTGTATAATGGTCCTTTTTCTCAACCCAACTCAATTGTTATGGATACATAGGCCTATGAACATGTAGTCACCATGAAACATAGAATTAATGTTTTTTTCCTTTTCCCTTTTTGTGAATATTGTCGTTCCAAAACCATCAGGAAAAAAAGGATGATTTCGAGTTAAATTGGGAGGGCCTCAAGTGTTGAAGATGCTCATCGCAACATGCACACTTCTCCATAACACCATCTCTTAACGACCATATTATCATTGGTTCATAGAATTATTAGATATATGGCATAAAGAATTATGTGCAATTTTTATTCAGTTAAGTTTGAGTTAGCCCAAATGGATCTTTTATAAATGTTATATAAGGAACTGGCCTAAGGATTGAAAGTATGTCATCTATTCAATTTACTATTATTTATTGGTTTGTCTCTTTTTTTGTTACTTTTCTACATTAGGTTTCGTTATTCCACATCAACAAGATATTAGTTAAACATCATCCTTGAAAATTGGACTGCATTTAATGAACATCAAAGAATATCAAAATTGTTTTATCTACGATGTTTTCCTTGAAATTTTCATTAGATTTTTCAGTTAAATTTTGGGTTTTGAAAGTGATTGCTTCTAAATTTCTATGAAGGTGTTGTTGTAGTTGGGGGATTTTGTATTTTCTCCTATTTGATTTTTGGAATATAAACGCCAAGAAAAAGTATAAACATGTGCCTTTGGATAGATATTAGCAAATACATTTTGTGGTGTTAATTCAATGACTACTTGAATTGGTGTATCTTTGTTTAGGTTAGCCTAACATAACCAGACAATTTTTCATATATGTTGTTGGGAAAAATATCGATGTGGATGGGGGAAATAGTGGAATGGTAATTATTATAAATTACCATTGCCTATCATCTTTATTTGGCATTAATCCAAATAGTTACTGCTTGCAATTCATTTTAGGAGTTCTTGTAATCAATCTAAAGTTTACTTATCCAATATTGTTGTAATTATGGTACAGGTTTTTGAGTTGAAAGAAATAACATGGTGTAAATCAAAAGGTATCCTATATTTTGAAACATGAGCTAAAGAGGATTCTTGCATTGATGCAACATTCTTATCCATAGCCATATGTGAACATAAGAACCAACATGAACTAGAACTATAACTTATCATGATAGTTTTATTCTATAACTTGAATCAGTGTCTTGTTTTAGGTTTTTGCCTGTCAGATGTTCTACTCATTGAGAATAGCTACATGCTGGAATGAAATTTTCATCGGCTTTGGTGCTTGGCTAGAATTATTTTTGTTTTGTGGCTATTTTTTAGGCCTTCCTTAGGCTCTTCCCGATCAAAGCCATCACACAGTTTTGGTGGATTCTAATGTCAGTACAATAGTATTATCTTTTTATATTGATGAAAACTTTTATATGCATCTTCTTCGCATTCCTATTAGGGAATTTGTGTGAATTAACAAGCTTGTAGATTATGTCTCAATGAATAACAACACCAAAATCATGGCAGGTGATCTAAGGTATCTCTACATTTCCTTAAGAGATTGGTTTCTTCTTCTATCCCATCTTTTGTTCCTTTTCATTCAATTTTACATGGAAAATTGAAACTACTAACATTAACACAAAGAACTAAGATTTTATCTAGTACTTCTTTTTTTAAGACTACAATTTACTTTTGTAGTGATTCATGCCCATTTTTTAAGGCATTTGTGCACCATTCGAAAAAAAAATAAAAATGAGTTTTTAACTCTAGGCACCCCTAGAGCTTGTCGCACAAGGTTCAATTTCCTAGATCAATTTCACACTATAATCTTAGCTAGAGCTTTCCAGCTGATGTATTGGGAACCTTTAGTTAGAGTTTCGAATGAGTTTCAACCTCGCCACAGTGTGCACTCCCATTAGAGTTCCAAACGAGTTTAGGTCGACCATCACAATACAACGTCCTGCTTTGTTTCAAGTTCATGGTTGATGATTTATGAAATTCTATATGTTTCATTGTTGTAAATTTATTTGTACTCAACTCTTTTTAGGTAGGTGGGCCAAGAGGGAGAGCAAGGGAAAGAGGGAAGGCGACGGGGAGAGAGAGAGACAGAGATGGAGGGAGGGAGAAAGGGAGAGAGGTAGAGTGAGGGAGAGAGAGAGAGAGAGAGAGATGGGGAAAGGGAAAGTGTGAGGGAGGGATGGAGTTATATGGAGAGGGATTGAGGGATGTCGATGGAGATGGAGGGAGGGATGTAGATGGAGAGGGAGGGAGAGATGACAGGATAGATGGAGACGTAGAAGAAGTGAGAGGTAGAGGACGAGGGAGGGGGATGGAGGAACTAACACAAAAAGTGGGAGGGAGGGATGGATGGAGAGGTAGATGAAAGGAGGGGATGAGGGTGATGGAGAGGAAGGGAAGTAGGGAGATAGAAATATGGAGGGATGGAGTGGGAGAGAGGGGGGGAGTTAAAGATAGAGAGAGAGGTAGAGAGCGACAAAGAGGTAGCTAATGGAGGAGGCACCAAGGGAGAGAGGGGGAGAAAGATGGGTAGAGAGAGAAAGGTGGAGGGAGAGAGAAAGAGAGAGGATCTGAGATAAGGAGGGAGGGATTGGGAGTGAGTGGGAGGAAGAGGGAGGCAGGGAAATAGAGTGAGAGAGTAGGAGTAGTTAGGGATGTCTGAAGAAATACATGGGAGAAGGAGGGAGAGAGGAAAAAAGAGGGGGACTAAGGGAAGGAGAATATTAGAGTGAGGGAGGGAGGGAGGGATAGAGATGGGGTAGGGGGCAGCCATTGAGGGATGGAGGCAGGGACGAAGGGAAAGGAGGAAGAGATAGGGATAATTACATGGAAAGTAGGGGAGTACGTGGGAGTGAGGAAGGGGGAAAGAGGTAGAGAGGTATGGGCAAGTGATAGGGAGCCGAGGAGGGGTAGTGAGAGGGACAAATTGGGAAGCTGAGAGAGAGATAGAAAGAGGGAGGGAAGGATTTTAAGAGAGGGAGTCTTGGAAGAAGGGATGAAGGTAGAGAAGGAGAGATAAAGAGGTAGTGAGTGAGAGGGGAAGTCATTGAGAGAGGTGTGAGTGAGAAAGAGAGAGAGAGAGAGGTTTGGATGGAGAGAGAGAGAGGGAAGGGGGGGAGAGTGCGATGAATAAAAAGGGAGGGAGGGGAAGAGATAGATAAAGTGGAAAGGGGAGAGAGTGGTGGTGGGAAAGAAGGAGAGGGGAGGGAGGGAGAGAGGAAGGAGAAGGAGTAAGCGTGGGAGATAGGGAGAGAGAGGCAGGGATGAAGGTATACAGAGAGATAGGAGCGGAAAAGGAAGTGAGGAAGGGAGGGAGGGAGTGAGAGACAAAGGGAGTGAGAGGGAGAGTAGTGGGGGAATAAGGCAGCCAGAAGGCGAGAGAGGGCGAAGAAAGAGGGAACTAGATAGTGGGAGCAAGAGGGAGAGTGAGGTAGATGGGGAGGGTATTGGTGTTAGCGAGAGAGGGGGGAAGAGAGAAAGGAAAAGTTAGAGAGAGAGAGAGAGATGGGGTAGGGGATAAAGGTAGTGAGGGAGGTAAATGGAGCGAGATAGAGGGTGAAAAGTGGAAGGGAGAAAGAGAGAGGGGGGGAGGTGGGAGAGAGAATGAGAGAGAGACATAGAACAAGGGAAAGAGAGATAGTGGGAGGTGATAGAGGAAGAGAGTGGGGTAGATGGATGGAGAGGGAGGGTGGGCGAGAGTAAAGGGAGGGATGGATGGAAGAAGTTGGACGGGCGATAGAGGGGAGAGTGATGGGGAGGAGGGAGAGAAAATGTGGGAGAAAAGTGGAGTGAGAGATAGAGAGAGGTAAAATGGGGGAATGAGAGCAAGGGAACCAGAGCAAGTGGGTGGGGTAGGGAGAAGGGGAAGGAGACAAAACTAAGAGAATGAAGAGGAGGGAGATATGGAGAGTGAGGGAAATAGAGAGATCAAGAGTGAGGCAAATGGAGAATTAGTGTGGGAGAGAGAGAGAGAAGTAGAGGGATGGATAGAGAGGGGGGCGAGAAAGGGGGAGTTACAGGGACAGCAAGGGGAAGAGGAAGAGGGACAATGATGGAGATGGGGATGGAGTGAGATATGAAAAGAGGGATAATGAGAATGTGAGAGAGGAAATAGGGTGAGAGAGAGAGAATGAGGGCGATGCGTAATTTTGTCCATATTCAATGTGGAGTTGACATTGTTCCACTTAAAATAAAAATAAAATAATACGCAATTAAAAAAGTAATGTCGGCTATAATAAAAATTAAAATGAATATGCTATGCATGTTTACTTTGTCCATATGGTGTAATATAATTTCATGTAAAGCAATTATAAGTTAAAAAAAATGTTTGGGTAAGATGTTTAGACCTTATACTTTCCAAAAACATTTCAACACAAAATTTAAATAGAGTTATTTGAAGAATTATGTTAGGTAACATATGTCGATATCAAATTCATTTAGATAAATATATAGAAATAAAATTTAAGAATTTTTTTTAATGTTATATGTAATATTAATTGTAGTTATCAATAAAATATTTTAATAGGAAGAATACTTAAAAGTATATTAATGACAAAAAATGCTATTTTATTTTAATCTGCACTGCTGCAATGTCTTTGCACATATCTTATGAAAAATATTCTAATGTTTATTTCATTAGGTACAAAATGCACACAGAATATCAACATAATAATTTTATAGTAGCATTTAGATTGATTGTTAAAATTTATATATCATATTTTTTTTTCAATTTAATTTAAATAAATATTAACAATATCTTGTTGTTGTATGTATAGAAGAATGCATTTTTGTAATAAGATGAAATTATTCATATCATTGAAAATGTTTACTAAAGATTATATTTGAATATGAATTATATACATGTTTGTAAAAAGTAATTGAAAGTAAAGAAATACAATAAGTCTTTTTGCTAGAAAGAAGAAGTTTTTTAATTGTTGGAGACACTTTCTACATGATATTGCAATATAGTGTCATGTTTAACATTTTAACTCTGTCAAATTACATAAAAACAAAAACAAAATATAATTATATCTATAATTGATTATAATAAATAATCAAAACAATCTAATATAGTTTTACTCTAGGTCAACCA
>APFE030802602.1:50835-65602 GCA_000404065.3 Pinus taeda
GAGTGATGAAGAGAGTGAGAGAGAGTGAGAGAGAGGGATGGAGAGAGAGGGAGTAACGAAGAGAGAGAGTGAGAGAGAGGGATAGAGAGAAGGAGCGAGGGAGAGAGAGATTTAGGGGGAGAGAGAGAGTGAGGGATGGAGGGAGAGAAGGAGAGAGGGGGGGAGAGTGAGAGGGCGGGATGGAGAGGGAGGGAGATGGAGGGAAAGAGAGAGAGAGACAAGGAGAGAGAGAAGGAGAGAAAGGTGGGGGCGGACAGAGCGTGAGGGAGATAATGAGAGTGAGAGGGAGAGAGTGAAAGAAAGAGAGAGAGAGCAAAGGATAGGAAGAGGGAGATGGGGAGCGAGAGAGAGAGAGAGTGAGAGAGTGAGAGGGAGGGATGGAGAGAGAGAGAGAGAGAGAGAGAGAGAGAGAGAGAGAGCGGACGGAGAAAGGAAGAGGGTGGGGAGGAGTGTGACAAAGGACATAGGGAGAGTGGGGACAGAGAGCAAGAGGTTTTAAGAGAGACAGAAGGAGAAGAGGAAGAGGAGAGGGAGAGAGAGAGAAGATAGGGAGGAGGTTAGAGCAAGAGAGAGAGGAGAGAGGAGAGGAGAGCCGTTAGAGGAGAGGGCAGGAAGATAGGGGAGGGAGAGAGAGAGAGATATATATATATATATATAGAGAGAGAGATGGGGGGAGAGAGAGATAAGGGGTGAGAACGAGTGGGGGAGAGAGAGAGAGGGGAGGTAACATGGAGAGAGTGAGAGAGAGAGGGAAAGAAAGAGATATAGAGATAGTGAGAGCGAAAGAGATCGAGAGGGAGATAGAGAGAGAGCGAGAGATAGAGAGAGGGAGAGCGAGTGCGAGATAAAGAGAGACAGGGAGAAAAAGAGAGGTTCAAAAGCTAAGATGGGGAAGAGGGATATATATATATATATAGTGAGAGAGAGAGAGAGAGAGAGAGAGAGAGAGAGAGTATGGCTTAAAAGGTTAGAAGAGGCGAAGGAGAGGGGGATGGGGAGGAAGAGAGAGAGAGAGAGGGGAAGAGGTTCACAAAGTGAGAGAGGGAAGAGAGGATATATATATATATAATATATTATATATATATAATATTATATAGAGAGAGAGAGAGAGACCGAGAGGAGAGAGAGAGAGGAAATGCAAGAGTATGAGGTGGAGATGAGAGAGAGATAAAGAGGAAGGCAGAGAGAGAGGGAAGAGATAGAGATGAGATTTAGAGATGAGATAGAGATTGGAGGGGAGGGGGAATGTAGAGGGATATATATTATATATATTAAGATATAGATATTATAATATATGATAGAGAGAGAGAGAGAGGGAGAGAGAGGGGAGGGAGGGAGAAAGAAGAGAAGAGTGGATGGAGGGGGGAGTAAAGGGCGAGAGATATAGGATTAGATAGAGGGAAGGAGAATAGGGGAGAAGAGGAGAGAGAGTGAGGGGGGGAGAGAGAGAGAGATGATTAATGAAGAGAAAGAGAGAGGAAAGGAGAGAGGGGGGAGGGAAGGAGGGAGGGATTGGGATAGAGATAGAGAGATATAGGGAGGGATGGAGCAGGAGAGTAAGAGAGAGATAGATTGAGGGGTAGATTGAGGGAAGGAGGGGGAGAGAGAGAGGGGCGAAGAGAGCGATAGAGAGAGAGAGAAAGAGAGAAAGAGATAGGAGAAGAGAGAGAGAGACATAGAGAGAAAGAGAGAGAGATAGTGGAAGAAAGAGAGAGAGGGGGGAGAGAGAGAGTGAGGGAGAAAGAGTGAGGAAGAGAGAGAGAGAGAGAGAGAGAGAGAGAGAGAGAGGAAGGGAGAGTGATATAGGGAGAGAGAGAGGCATAAGCATAGGGAGAGGGAGAGATAGAGTGAGAGAGAGAGAGAGATAGACAGAGAGTGCAAGAGAGAGAGAGAAAGAGAGATAGATCGAGCTAGATGGAGAGCTAAGGAGAGAGAGAGAGTGCAAGAGAGAGAGACAAAGTGATGGGCAGAGAGAGAGAGAGAGAGAGGGAGTGAAGGAGAGAGAGGGGGGAAAGAGAGTGAGAAGGAGGGAGTGAAGTGAAGAGAAGAAGGGGGAAAAGAGAGCGAGTGGAAAGAAGAGTGGGATGGGGGAAGCAAGAGGTTAGAGAGAGAGAGATAGAGAGAGAGTGGGGGGAGAAGATAGGGAGAGAGTGGGGGAGAGGAGAGATAGGGAGAGGGACGGAGTGAGGTAGAGACGAAGAGGGAGGAAAGGTTAGTGAGCGATGGTGAGGGTGAGAGAGAGAGGGGGGAGAGGGAGGAGGGAGAGAGAGGGGAGAGAGAGAGGGAGAGAGAGGGAGGAGAAGGATTGGGGGGTGAGAGAGAGAAGGGGGGCAGAGAGAGAGAGGGAGGGGGAGAGAGAGAGTGGAAGAGAGAGCGAGAGGGATAGACAGCGGGGGAGAGAGAGGGGGAGAGACAGAGAGGGAGAGGGAAGGAGGGAGATATAGTGAGAGAGAGAGTGGGAGGGAGAGGGAGAAGAGAAGGAGAGAGGTATCGAGAAAGGTGGAGGAGAGAGAGGGGGGGAGAGAAAGAGATATAGAGAGAGGGGTAGACAGAGAAGGAGAGACAGATAAGGAGCAAGAACGATTGGGAGAGAGAGAGAGAGAGGGAAATCAATATGGAGAGAGCAAGAGAGAGGGAGAGAAAGAGAGAGAGAGATAGTGAGAGAGAGATAGTGAGAGAGAGAGATTGAGAGGGAAAGATATAGAGAGACAGAGTGTTGGAAGCGGGATCCACCAAAGGCCATTTTGGGGCTAAAAGCCCATGTTTAAGTCAAATTTTTGTAATATTACTAAGACTCTGCATTTTGTGGTTGCAGAGCGCGAAGGGGTTATGTGTCACAAAGGGTAGTCTGCCCTAAGTTTTGTAAAGTAAAGTCGGTTGTAAGAGATCTACCCATAGTCTACGGACCATGGAATTGTATAAAAGGAGCTAAGCTCTAAGTAGTTAGAAAGAGAAATAAGAAAAAGAGTCATAGCTTTAGAGCAAGAAGTTTAAATGTTGGGTTGTAGCATAAGTAGAGGTGCTACAGCTGAATGCGCAGAGGCGTAGGGTAGAAGTTCGCATTTGAGTGCGTGGATACCTGCAGCTGTGTGCGCAGGGTGAACAGAGTCTGTAACACTTGGAAGATATTAATAAAAGGGCTTATTCTGCAATTTCTATGTATTTGTTCTATTGATGGGTTTGGATATTTTGTATATGAATTTCCTTTACTATGCTTCTATGATGCGTGAATGAATACAGTTACATTGAATAATTAAACGTGATTATCTGATTACGTGGTGATAACTTTAAGTATTTGGAAAAGTAAGCAAATCACTTAGGGTAATTAAGGAATCTACACGGCACTGCCATAACATCGTGAATGTACCTAAGCCCTAGGTTAGGGTTGCGTGAAGGTCGATTATATACTTTCGTGAAGGTATTGAATGAAGGAATAAAAGGGTTTGTCTTACAAGCCCTAGAGTGAGATCAGTTGCGTAAAGGCAAGGAAAAAAGTAATCAAACGAATCACAACCATCTCATGGTGTGGAAACATAGTTCCAGCATCCCCCCATACTGTTTTGAGTGATTCTTCAATCCTCACTCCGTGGGCTGGTGCCGAAAGGGCTAGTAGTATAGGGATTTGTTTGGCTAATTAACGTTGAATCTGGGTCAGGCTCCCTCAAGCCAACAAATGGTTCCGTTGTTGGGATTAGAATCTGCATAAGATATGTGTAATGTCATATCACTGGAATCCAACTAAGAATGATATTGGAGACTGGCTGAATAGAAAGATCCATGAATTTGTGGCACAGGAGAATAGAAACCCGCAACTGACAAAGGAATAGTGGTTGGATCGATACCTGTATATAGATATCCACAAGATCTTTTTCTTCTCTTTCCCTATTGAGCTATATGAGTGGATTGCAAAGCTAGGAAATAGCCAAGGAAGGTGGAAACTTGAAGGTCCTATTGTGTGGGCCCCAAAACTAGTGCGAAGGTTGGAAGCATCAAAGGATAAGAACGCTCGCACTATCGATCATTGGCTCGATCACATCATAGGAGGATTTGTGACTGATTTCGCAGTCGACACCTCAGTCATCTATAGTAAGGCGGAGTGATGCTTTTTCAAAGGACTACGCGGTAAGTACGTAAAATATTTGAATACTTAGATTAAAATTTTGTTGTGCAGAAAATGGGTTATGCAGCTACCTTGATTTTCAGGACTATGGGAAGCAAAAAAACTTTCAAGAATGAAGGAAAAAGGTGTCTGGAGTATAGCCCCTTGATTTCACCTCCATGAAATCACAAAGAAGGGATAGCGAAGGTTTATCCGTGAAGTGATATTCAATTAATAAGACAAGGATTCCCATGAATACCACCTCCACCCACACCACCTCTGACTTCACCACCATCGCCTCCAACTTCACCCGTACCACCTCCACCTCCATGGTGGTTGAGTATGGCAAATACACTAAAGTTTCCTTTATTCAAAGGCTTGGGAAATGAGGACCCAGACCAATTCTGGTTCATTGTGAGGGTTGTATGGGAAGCTCAAGGCATTACAGATGATGATATAAAGAAGGCGACACTAGATAGTGCTCTGCAAGATCACGCGCTAACCTGGTATATTAAGTATTCTAATAATAAACTGAATGTTGGAGTAGCATACATCCAGGTAGTTCTAAATAGGGAATTTAATAGGCCTAAATCTGAGGTGCAGTCGATTGTGGGATTCAAAGAGATCATGGTGCAACAAGGTGAGACGCCTTGGGAACTAGATTAAAGGCTGATATGTACAATCCACGAATCCAACATGAATTTGACAAATGGGCAACATTGTGAGTGGTTTGTGGCTGCGCTACTAGCACACCTAAGGAGTGCCTTGTCACAAAAGAATATAACAACTCAGGAAAAGGCCTTGGAGATTGACATGAGACTACATGAGACTCTGATGCAAGAACCTAATCTAGAAGTTCAACGGATCCATGCGCAGTTGAAGAGTCTGTGCCTTGAGATGCAAAGTGTAAACTAGGACAAGACGGTTCAACCAGAGGTACACGATGAGGTATGGTGCTTGAAATGCAAGAGTCAGGGTCATGACAATGACCATTGCCAAGTCTTTGCAAATTACATTGCAGGAGGAGGACCAATGCCTTTAAGGCAAGAAGCTAAAGCAGGATCTAGCACGGGGCCTACATTATGGTGCATTATCTGTCAGGTAGCTATAAAACATGCCACGGATAACTGTCACTTGCTACAGAAGTATGTATAAGAACCGCAACAGCTGTTCTACGACTTTTGTAGGTCTGTAGGACATGATGAGCGTAATTGCAGGAGCTATGAATTAATGATGGATAGAACTCCTGCCTATATGATTTAGGCCGAAACACGACCCCTTGACCAGAATACAGGGATGGTGCAAATAGGATTTCAGGGGTGCGGATGAGGCCGAGGCGGAGGAGGACCTAGTAAAGGTTGAGGATAGTTGATTTGTTACAATTGCGAAGATCGAGGACACTATGCCCATGATTGCACTAATCCAACACTTCCGTCGTGCAAGTATTGCAAATTTTTTGATCATCAAATAGAAGATTGTCCTACGCTGATAGCTCGGATACGTGACAAAGGGGCACTACCACCTCCGCCAACTCAAAGCCTACAAATGATGAGGTCTGAGCCACGCGAGGAAGATCCAAACATAAATATAATGCTCAAGATTGGAATCGTGACAAGAGATGACAAGGGGAAACAACCAGAAGACAGTAATGGGTTCACAAAGCCCTAACAAAAGAGGGTGAGTTCAATTTGGAGTGTGCTCTTGGAATCTTCATGGAAGCTAAGAAGAGCTTCGTTGAGGCCTCCACCTTAGGAAGCAAGGATAAGCCTAAGCCAGAGATGGACCCCTCTATGCTCACAAATTTCTTGGAAATCTATAAGAAGTTACTACATGACAGTAAGGCTATGAAAGGGTTACAAGAATTCATCAATAGATATGCTAGAACTGCCTTAGGTGAGGCATCTATAATACCAAAGATTGGAAAGAATAAAACAAGGATGTGATGGGAGACGAGAATGACCGCACAGATAGGAGAGTATGAAATGGATAAGGTAATTTTGGACCTGGGGTCAAATGCAAATGTCCTACCAAAGCAGACTTGGGAGCATATGGGAAGACGTGCGCTACAATGGTCTCCAATTCAGCTAAGGATGGTGAATCAGTAGAAAATCATCCCCATGGGGTAGCTACATGGGGTGACCATGGATATTGAGGGAGCGAGCATGCTTGCAGATTTTGAAGTAATAGATATAGTGGATGACAGTAATCCCTACCTTGTACTCCTGGGAATCGATTGGGCTACTGATATGAACAAGGTAATCAATATGAAGAAGTGAAGGATGATCTTTGGGAAGAAATCGTTGCGTGTAATAGTACCCCTCGATCCTACTGAAGGATTGTGTTATACTGAATCTGTCCATGATTATGAGAGTTATTACGACCTAGACTGTATCTATAAGATAATAGAGTGACACCAATATTGGGTGAATCCCACCACGGATCGACAGATTGCATGGGATCATGAGAGTTCCTACACTTCGAACTCTGACAAAGAAATAGAATGCTGGAAGAATTGATTACATGAAGTAACTACGCTTAATTGCAACATGATGACCCGGTCGCTGCACTATGTGTCATTAGAGGTAAGAAATCTGCCTATTTTTGATGGTCTGAATGAGGTAGATATCTTTTGGGATGCATTTGAAAGGGAGGTACTAGAAAAGCAGTGCTTCTAGGCCTTGGAATGGGCACTACACACTATGCCTGCAAGATGGTGGGGTACACACAAGGAAGTTTTGATGATTGGCATGAATGTAGGAGGATGATGAGAACACGATTTGGGAATCCTAAGATGCGACTGAAAGACAAGTATGATAGACAAAATGAAGCACACATCTAGCCAAATGGACGCAGGCTTATGGAGAAAATCCCCAACCTTAGTGCATGCACCTATTCTGTCATACCCTGGATGTTATCCCAATGAATTGGTATATAGAAATAGAGCTTCACCATGGGACAAGCGAATGGGATATCTTGAGCGAAGGATTCATGATGACATTCAGTTTTGAGGATGGGTTTGATAGTACTGATGAAGCACTACAAGAGGTGAAAAAAGCTATCTTTAGGATACCACAAGATCCTTTAGACCTAACTCAACCTGAATGGGCTACTCAGCTGAGTCGCACACTCGAATGTTATAATGTAATTGCTGAAGCAGAGGATGAGGATCTGCGAAAGATTAATATTCCAGAAACAGAAGGCCACTTCGAAGTTCAAGGACCGTAGATTGAGAACCTTGATATAACTGCATTGGTGAAAGCGAAACAAGTGAACATTGGTATGGAGGCAGAACCAAAATTTGTGAAGATTGGAGACTATTGGGAAGACGCAATGGTGGATATGGTCACTGAATTTCTCCGAATATACCAGGACTTATTCCCCACCAAGTTTACAGATCTGAAAGGAATAATCAGGGACCTAGGAATGATGAAGATCACGTTAAAGCCCGATGCGAAGCCAGTTAATCAAAGGCCTTACCATCTTAATCTGAAATACAAGGATAAGGTCCTCTTAGAGCTAGACAAGATTCTTGCGGCAAACATCATTGAGCCTGTGGAGGAATTTGATTGGGTAAGCCCAATGGTGGTGCAAGAGAAGAAGCAGAAGGATGAGATGAGGATATGCATGTATCTCAGAAAACTGAATGACGCTTATGTGCATGATCCTTTCCTGACTCCATTCACAAATGAACTGTTCAACAATGTAGGTAGCCAGGAAGCATATTCCTTCACTGATGGGTTCTCTAGGTACCACTAAATCAAAATCGCATCGGAGGATAGGAGCAAGACAACCTTCGTGACTAAATGTGGGCTCGTTTTCAATACATTGTAATGTCGTTTGGATTGAAGAATGAACTTGCAATATTTTGGTGCATGGTTATTGCAGCATTCAAGGAATTTATTCATAAGTTCCTGGAGGTATATTTTGGTAACTAGACTGTATTTGGGCTGGTTAAGCACCATGTAGCAAGCTTGCGTCTGATGCTAGATACCTGTCGAAGATACCAGATCACGCTCAATCTCAGGAAGTGTCTATTTTGTGTTCCTTTTGGGAACTTATTAGGGCATGTGGTTTGTAGGTAAGCACTGATGGTAGACCCTGCGATGATCGTGGTGATACTAAACTTGGAAGCACCGAGGAGTGTGAAACAGTTGCATGCTTCTCCGGGACATACGGGATATTATAGAAAGTTTATCAAACGTTATGCCCAGATCACCATGCCTATGAAAAAATTGTTGAAGAAGGATGTCATGTTCTCTCAGAATTATTATTGTAATAAACGCTTGGATATATTGAAAGAAAGATGGTTATTGCATCGATTCTAGTCTTCCCAGATTGGAAGAAAGAGTTTCATGTACATGTCAACGCGTCATGTATAGCGCTGGGGGCACTACTAAAACAGGCTGGTGGAGAAGGCTTGGACCATCCTATCGCATTTGCAAACCGCAGATTATCAAAAGTAGAGAAGAACTACTCTACCACTAAATGCGATGGGCTAGCTATGGTGTATGCACTCCAGAAGTACCGACACTACTTGCTAGGAGGCTATTTTAAGATGTATACGGATCACTCTGCGCTGAAGTACCTGGTCAATAAGCCTGTGTTGGGGGGGCGAATCTACAGATGGCTCTTATTATTCCAAGAGTATGATTTTGAAGTTGTTGTGAAGCCTAGACAATTGAACGTGGAACCAAACCATCTATCGTGCATCGAAACAGGGAAGGAACCTACTAACTTGGAAGAAGGATTGCCTGACACGCAGCTATTTGCAGTGTGTGTTGCGAATGGTCAGTTTGAGGATATAACACACTTCCTAACAACAGGAAATGCACCAGAAGGATACAATGTCCAGCAAAAGAAATAATTAGTGGTACACGCGACAGATTTCTCTATCATTGCTGGGCATCTATACAAGATAGGGACTGATGAGATATTGGGACGTTATGTACCTGAGCTCGAACGAAGCAGCATCCTCGTGGATGCTCATGGGGGTGTCGTGGGAGGACATTATTAAGGGAGAGAAATCGCTTACAATATTCTACGAGCTCGGTTGTGGTGGCCAACCCTTCATTAGGATTTAAAAGCATATTGCGAGGTGTGTGATGTATGTCAAATAATGAGCATGCCATCGCAGAGGGATGAAATGCCTTTGAATCCACAAATGACGTTGCAACCCTTCGAGAAGTGAGCAATAGATGTTGTAGGACCCATTCAACCATAAGGGAAGACAAGAGCAAGGTACATTATCATTGCGACAGAGTATTTGACTTGTTGGGAAAAAGAGTAGCCGATGAAGGATTGCACGGGCGCAAGAGCCACAAAGATCCTATTTGAGCATGTACTAACGTGATTTGGATGTCCAAGGATCTTGATGAGTGATTGTGGTATGCACTTCCTAAATGAGACGATTAACGTACTCACAGAGGAATTTCAGGTATATCACCAGAAGAGCACACCTTATCACTCACAGGCTAATGGGAAAGTGGAGGCATTCAACAAAGTTCTTGAAAACGCACTGACCAAGGCTTGCAATGCTCAACAAAGTGATTGTGACCTATGCATACCTGCAGTATTGTGGGCTTATCGAATGACATGCAAGAAGTTGATGGGACAAACCCCTTTTAGGCTTGTCTATTGTGTGGAAGCTGTAATGCCTATGGAATACATCATGCTTAGTCTATGCATAACAGCACTTACAAGTATGATGGATTGCAGAGCCCTAGAAGAGAGGCTTGCGCAGCTGGATGAGATCGAAGAAGAAATATTTTTGGTCGGATTTCACCAGTAGGTCCAAAAGCAACGTGAAAAGATATGGCATAATTGACACATCAAGATGCACACATTTAAGGTAAATGATCTAGTTTTGTTGTATGATAGTAAGTTTGATAAAGTTCCAGGAAAATTCAGGGTGCATTGGTTAGGGCCTTATGTTATTAAGGAGATTACCGATGGAGGAGTGGTACAACTGGTTAAGTTAAATGGAGAACCCTTCCCAAGAAAGGTGAATGACAGTCGTTTGAAGCCATACACTGGCGGTCCGGCCATGTGGCTAAATTAAAGTAGTATAGTCTTAGAGCTACAAGCATCTGAAAGGAGGTGCAGGACTTTAAACCACATTACCCGAGCTGCGGGGCTATGTGATTGGAAGATGATGTGGAGCAAGGATGTGCCACTGGGTCCAGGGCAGCACGGAGGGAGTTACGCTACATAGGGAGAAATCCCGCAGGTCAGCTAGAAAGTGACCGTTAAAGTCACTGTTCATGAGAAGATGGTAGAAGTGAGGCCAAATGGAGCTGGCGACTAACATTTAAGATGAAATTTATGGCTTATATCCTTGAAAATATGCCACCAATCTGGCATTATTGGACTGATTTTGGGGGGAACAGTTGAATTTGAATTCAGAATGCCCTATAAATTACAAGTGGCTTCCCAGCGAAAAACACATGGAATTTTCAGTATTCAGTGGTTCATATCTCAACCGCCTATGAATCATGAGAAATACAAGCTCCTGATAGTTTCTGGGGTATTTGCGACTTTCTTGATGGACACATAGGAATTCTTGCAGAAGATCATGTCCATGCCCCCAAAAGTTATCAATACACAGCAAGTAGTAGAGGAGTCGGCATAGGAAATGGAGAAAGAGGCCAAAGTAGCTACCTCGGAAGTGGCTGAAGTATTCATGGAGGTCCCTAAATCCCCGATAACCTTGAGACCAAAGCCAAACCCAACCAAGGAGACCATGAGAGACAAGAGGTGCAAGTAGCCTGCCATCTGGGTGTGCACATCGCCGAGACGAAACCCACCAAAGCCCACTGCCAAAGAGAAAGTCAAGGCTATAAACCTAGAGGCAAAAGAGGAGGATATCCAAGACATCCCCATGCACGATGAGGATGTGGGACTGGAAATAGAGGAGATTGAAGCCTAGGGTGTGACCTTATTACATAGTTTTCGGAGTATGTCCCTCTGCACAAGCCTAAGTCCAAGTTTCCAAAGGACATTGATAAAAGTAAGACTCCCCTGCAAACTCCATTGCTATTAGATGAGATCACTTTTGAAAGTCTGCGTTTGGCACTGGTGTCGATTTTGAAGCTCGAGGACTAGGACTTGGTGGACCATGAGAAGTGGCTTTGAGGAGTAGAGAAGGTAGGATTACTCAACCTGCTCTAGGTGTCGCACTATAACTGCACCCCTATGACAGTTTTAGTCATCAAGCAGGTGTTGTGCTTGGTGCATGATGGGTGTCTGTGGCTGGAGTAGCTATTGCCCATCACCGATATGTTCATTCACTGCATAACACACCTGCCATATAGACGAAAAAATCCAGCTATGATCTTTGGCGGCAAGGGTGGCGAGTGGGAGCTCACATAATCAATGAAAGAGAAGTTCAAATTGGTGAAGAAGCCACGTGGGTACGCTATCTCCAGCATTTGCGACCTTGCTGTGAAGGTGGAAATGCAGATCCTTGAAGGGAAGGTGATGCGGAAGTCCCACGCTGATGATGTGTCAGTGCCTGTCGTTGCACTCACACAGTAGTGTGCAGAAGGAGTCCAGTTTAACTTGTCAGACTATGTTTGCTGAAAGTTCCTAGCAAACTACCATAAAACACAGGAGAAAAGCTAGACGTTCCACTATGCGTGGCTCTTTCTATCGATTGTACTCATAGTCTTGGAGCTACCAGAAGAGAGCCAATTCCCCTTGGTTGCGCTGGACCTTCCTAAAGCAACGAAGTATGCTTCGTCGTGGGTGACCAAGGACGCGGAGCACGTTCGGGATAGCAAGATCTTCTAGATCTTGATGGAAATGAATATTAGGATGGCTATCAATCGCAAGTTGTGATTGTCACAAATGCTATATGCTAACCTACAGATCTATGCTGAATTCAAATCTGATTTCCATCGGATATCAATCAGGGTGCGAAAGGACCCTGTGCAGAATTGGTACGATTTACCATACCTAGCCATAGATGATGCCATCGATCTGGTGTTGGATAAATGACTGGTGGAGTAGCGCACCATCAAGGACATGGTGGTGGGTGGAAGCAAGTTTTCCACATAAAAGAAGAAGGGAGAGTCCAAGCTGAAGATGGCACAACTGGTTGAAAAGAGGAAGAAGGAGGCCACTGAGAATGCTAAGGCAAAATGGATAGGAATGGAGGCAGGAAAATAGACAGGAGGCATAGAGGGGGGCTTTGAAAAAGGCGCGCAATTACCTTCACCTGAAACTGAAGAAGAGGACACAGAACAGCACGACGTGGACCCTCAGGAGATGTTTGGCCGCATTAAGCACCTAAGAGAGCTAGAAAAGGGTGGGTCAAGTAGAAATCCAAGGCAACCAAGACCTCGTTGGACCTTATCACACTAATGGAAGGAGATTTATACAACATCGGTGACATAGTCAAAGATGTCACCGCAGAGGCCCTGCAGCAATTTGAAAAGTAGCAGCAAATCATCCTAGGGGCCATCCAGACTGTACTGCAGTAGTTGCAAACCCGCATGTCGCAAGTTGGTGCGATGTCTACCAGGTTGGCTATCGACACATCAAAGGTTGCTGATATGTTGTGCACGAAGGCTTCTAGTGCGCTAGTGCTGCCAGATGGAGCACTAAAAATAGAAAATGGCACTGACAAGCCCATTGTCAACACCTTGAAGGGAGTGGGATTGAACCTGGCAGCGCTCCCATGTGAACCATTCAACCTTTTGCAAGATGGAGTAATTGCAGAGCTGAGGGCTCATGAGTTTCGCGCCCTCCAAGTGATGAGTGAATAGAAAAAAACAATGAGAAGATGGCCCTACAAAGGAATGTTGCCATTGTGGCTGAGGTCAAGGCGACCAACCAAAGTAAGAAGATCATACAAGTCGTGGAGGAGGCCTGCAAAATGGTCCTGGAATTGGCCATTCTGGACGAGGAGCCAGTCGAGGTCTACATCTATAAATTGGCCATAGGGGTGCATGACACATGGACGGAGATGGTGCGGGTTCAGTTGGAGCTGAACCTACAAATTACAGAGCTCTAGTTAAGGGCTCAACCTTCAATACCACCAGAGGTAAAGGAACAACAGGCAGCCATTGTGACAGAAGTAGTCACGGCAGTGGAAAGTGCAGGAGCAGACTACACACAATTGTTTGAACAATCATTTGAGGTCCTGACCAGCTTGGAATAGGACCCAAACATCTAGAGACAAGAGATAGAAGCACGTGAACTCCAGTAATGCTATGATGAAGTTTAGGGCACAACACGAACCATCGCACTGACACAGAGGTTAGCCAAGCTATAGGAAGCCAAGCAACTAAAGGAATAGGTGGACGCAGTGTTGCACAAGGAAGCAGTGCTGAAGGTGTGACTAAAGCCTTGGCTGGAGGAAGCTTATGCAGTCACAGGAAACATTGAAGGCAAGCTTGCAACTCTGTAAGTGACACAACAACAGCTCCAGGCTGACACCACAAGGGCAGTAACCAAGAAGACATTCGAACATGCGAAGCAGGCAGCAACTTAGTGCATAGCCGATGTTGTGGTCATCAAGGTTGAGCTTGAGGGGCTTCGCATAAAGATCTTCGTGCCTACCTCAAGGGCGAGTCACGATGTTTGTGTTGGGGACCTGTTGGGAGAGGGATCCCTCATGGGCTGTTTTGGGTCTAAAAGCCCATGTTTAAGTAAAATTTTTGTAATATTATTAACTCTCTGCATTTTGTGGTCACGGAGCACGAAGGTGTTATGTGTCACAAAGGGTAGTCTACCCTTAGTTTTGTAAAGTAAAGTCAATGATAAGAGATCTACCTATTTTCCGCAGACCATGGAATTGTATAAAAAGAGCAAAGCTCTAAGTAGTTTGAAGGAGAAATAAGAAAGAGAGTCACAGCTTTAGAGAAAGAAGTCTAAGTCTTGGGTTGTAGCGTAGGTAGAGGCTCTGCAGCTGAGTGCGTAAGGGCTTAGGGTAGAAGTCCTCAGCTGAGTGCTCGGACCCCTGCAGTTGTGTGCACAGGGTGGATAGAGTCTGTAACACTTGGAAGATATTAATAAAAGGAGTTATTCTACAATTTTTGTGTATTTGTTCTATTGATGGGTTTGGATATTTTATGTATGAATTTCCTTTATTATCCTTCTATGATGCATGGATGAATACAGTTACATTGAATAATTAAACAAAATTATGAATATCTGATTACTTGGTGATAACTTTAAGTATTCGACAAAGTAAGCAAATCACTTAGGCTAATTGAGGAATTTACATAGTGCACTACCATAAGAGCGCGAAAGTACCTGAGCCCCAGGTTAGGGTTGTGCGAAGGTCGACCATATACTTTCATGATGGTATTGAAAGTCAGAATAAAGGGTTTTTCTTACAATCCCTAGAGTGATATCACTTGTGCAAAGGTAGGGATAGAAGATATCAAATGACATGACAACCATCTTATGGTGCAGAAAGTTGGTTCTAGCATCCCCCCATACTACTTCGGGTGAGACTTCGGTCTGCACTCCACGCAATGATTCCAAAAGGGCCAATAGTGTAGGGATTTGTTTGGCTAATTAGCATTCAACCTGAGTCAGGCCCCCTCAAGCCAACAAAGAGAGAGAGAGAGAGAGAGAGAGAGAGAGAGGGAGAGTTATTGGGGGGGAGAGATCGAGAGAGAGAGCGAGAGAGGTGTTCAAAAAGTGAGAGAGTGGAAGAGA
>APFE030802602.1:65716-91214 GCA_000404065.3 Pinus taeda
ATATAGAGAGAGAGAGAGAGAGAGAGAGAGAGAGAGGGAGGGATGGAGCGGGAGTGTAAGAGAGAGAGAGATAGAGAGATAGATAGAGGGAGGGAAGAATAGAGGGAGAGAGAGAGTGAGAGAGAGAGAGAGAAAGAGAAAATGAGAGAGAGAGAATGGCAGTGAGAGTGAGAGGGACAGTGAACGAGAAATATAGAGAGAGGTAGAGCGAGAGAGTGACGAAGAGTGATAGGGGGAGAGAGAGAGACTAAGAGGGAGAGATTAAGAGAGATAGGGATAGTGGGAGGGAGAGAGATCAAGGCAGAGATCGAGAGAGAGAGAGAATGAAAGGGAGAGCAAAAGTGGAATAGAGAGAGAGGTAGAGCGATAGAGTGGCAGAGAGTGATAGGGAAAGAGAGAGAGAGAGACTAAGAGGGAGAGAGTGAAAGAGAGAGGGAGAGGGAGAAAAATGTTCAAAAAGTGAGAGACGGGAAAATAGAGGGATATAACTATATATATTATATATATATATATTATATATATTATATATATATATATTAGTATGCATATAAAGAAAGGACAGAAGAGAGAATAAAGAAGGAAGGAGGTAGGAAGAGTAGGAGATAAGGAGGAGAGAGAGGAGAGAGAGAGAGAGAGAGAGAGAAGATGGACATAGGGAGATATGGAGAGAATGAGAGAGATGGAGAGAGAGAGTTATAGAGATAGAGAGAGAGAGGGACGGATGGAGGTAGGGGGAGAGAAAGAGAGAGGGAGGGATAGAGGGAGGTGGATAGAATATGTGTGTGTGTAAGTGTGAGACATAGAGAGAGATAGAGAGAAAGAGAGAGAGAGAGAGAGAGAGAGAGAAATGGATAGGTTAGGAGAGATGTAGAGAACCAAAGAATGGGATATGGGGAGGAAGAGAGAGTGAGAGAGTGAGGAACAAAGAGAGAGCAAGAGAGGGATGGAGAGAGGGAGAGAGAGAAACATAGAGAGAGAGAGATATAGACAAAGGGAGACCTATAGTGGGAGAGGGAGAGAGAGATAGAGATATAGAGCGAGGGAGGGAGGGAGAGAGGGAGTGAGAGAGAGATGGGTAGCGAGAGAGAGAGAGAAATCAAGAGGGACAGTGAGAGAGAGAGCTAGAGAGAGAGGGAGAGAGAGATAGACAGAGAGAGAGAAGGAGAGAGAGATAGATAGGGAGAGAGAGAGAGAGAGAGAGAGATAGAGAGAGCGAGATAGGGATATAGAGCATGGGAGAGAAAGAGGGAGAGATAGAGGCAGAGCAATAGAGAGAGAGGGGGAGAGAGATAGAGAGAGAGTGTAGGTTTTAACCCCATACAGAAATTACTTGCATAAGAATCCTAAAAATATAAAATAAACAATGGTTAGAGCATAACACATAAAACAAATATACACAAATATTTTCCCCTCGATCCCACAACTAGGACCACCAGATTGATTTTTCATTATTTTCCTTTCAATGTTACAATGCATATATATACATGTCGAAGCATCCATAAAACCCAATCCATTAACGATGCCTTAGAACATAACCATAGTTCCCTTGACCGGATCTACAAAATGCCATGGACCGAAAACCATGTGCAAAATCCATGCACAAAACTATAGGTAGGTGTGCCCACCTAATATAGGGTCCAATTTATTTTTTTTCGTAAGTACCTTGGACCCCATAGAGGGGGAATACCACCCCTCTCAAACTCCCCGATAAGGAGGTCTACCCATCCCTGTTGCACCTGACTTAACTATTAGGGCTAGTCGTGGAAATAATGTAACACAACCCAACATTCTTCCACTTGTTGTTTTCTTTCCACAGGGGGGCACATGAGAGCTTAGTCATTGATCCATCCCTGCAACATCCATTGTTTCTCTACACCAAGAGAACTTCTCAGTGCTCATAGACTTTACCACTACATCTGTAGTATTCTTCAAAGTTGCCACCTTTACCAGCAATACCCTTTTGTCTTCTACCTTATCCCTCACAAAGTGCTACTGAACATCAATGTGCTTTGTCTTTAAATGATAAGAAGGGTTTTTTTCCAAGAAAATTGCACTTTGGCTATCAAAGTCTATCCTTATAGCTCTTTTTACTACCACTATACTTGAACACAATCTCTGCAACCAAACTGCTTCCTATCTTGCATGAGTGGCTGCCATGTATTCTGCCTCTGTAGTCAACAGTGCCACTACAGATTGTCTCTTACACATCCAACTAATTGCACCTCCAAATAGCTTAAACACATACCCACTTGTATATCTTCTCTAATCCAGATCTCTAACCCAGTCTGCATCAATAAATCCATGGATGTCCAAAACATTGTCCAATCTTGTTCTTCCTTGGTAGCACAAACCATAATCACTAGTGGCACGCAAATACGTGAAAACCCATTTCACTATTGTCTAATGCTCCTTCCCTAGTTTTGACATAAACTTGCTCAATAATCCCACTACATGTGTAATTTCTGGTCTAGTACAAACCATTGCATAAATTAGGCTATCGACTACACTTGCATATGGAACATGGGACATGTCCTCTTCCTCTTCTTGTGTCTTGGGACACTGTTCAACAAATAAATTTACACCTATAGGAATAGGAACATCCATCGGTTTGCTATCCTACATATTAAACCTCTACAGTATTTTCTCAACATACTTCCTCGAGTTTAACCAGAGCTTTCTCTTTGACTTATCTCATTTAATTTCCATGCCAAAAATATAGTTTGGAGCACCAAGATCTTTCATGTTGAATTTGGAGGACAATTGGGTGTTCAAATCCTGGATAATTTCCTTTTTATTTCCAATCAGAAACATATCACCCACATACATGACCAAATAAATAACATGGTCACCAATTAATTTAAAATACACACAGCGATATTATTTTCTTCTGGTGAAGCCAATTCTCAATATAAATGCATCAGATTTCTAATACTACATCCTTGGTGATTGTTTTAACCCATACAAAGAATTTTTTAACTCGCATACTAGTTCTTTCTTACCCTTCACTACAAAGCCTTCAGGTTGCTTCATGTAGATCTCTTCTTCCAGATCTCCATGAAGAAATGTTGTCTTCACATCCATCTCTTCTACCTCAAAATTAAAAGCAACAACAACATATAAAAGTAATCTAATAGAAGCTACCTTGTCAACAGGAGAAAAAATATCACCAAAATCAATTCTCAGCGCCTGGGAATAACCTTTTGCTACCAACTGAGCTTTGTATTTCTCCACCTTTCTTTCTGCATTCATCTTCTTGTTGAACACCCATTTACTGCCAATGGGTGTCCTTCTAGCCGACAACTCCACCGTATCCCAAGCCTCATTTTTGTGCAAAGATGCCATTTCATCACCCATGACCTATTTCTAGAGTTTTCCATCCTCTAAATCTACTTCTTCCTTCACAGTTCTAGGATCATCATCAGTAATAGAAAATAAAAAAATTTGAACAGAAAGCAGATGGACTTTACCTTTCTGGTTGTGTTCTTTCTCAAACTAATCTTCTCACAACTAGAGTTTGTGGCTCTTCATCTTCTCATTCCTCTTCTGTTGCAGAGTCTAGTTCTTCCTCCTTTAGCTCAAACTCTATCTTCTCAATTTCCTTTGGTAGGACTTCATGTTTAATAACATTTTTCACCTCTCTAAACACCACATCTTGGTTGTACACAACATTCCTTGTTATTGGGTTCCAAAGCTTATAACCTTTTAAACCATCCTTATACCCAATAAATATGCACTTTTGAAATTTACTATCCAACTTTGTTCTTTTCTCCTTTGGAACATGTAAATATGCATGACATACAAATACCCTCAGATGTGAAAGAGAAGTTTTCTTACCAGTCCATACCTCTTGTGGAGTCTTATCCTCCAACGCTGATGAAGGTGATCTGTTCGCCACGTAACGTGCAGTCTCCATCACCTCTGCCCATAATTCTTGTCCTAACTCGGCAACACTAAGCATGTTTCTTGCCCTTTGCATCAACATCTTGTTCATTCTTTCTGCAACTCCATTTTGTTGAGGTGTTTATGGATTATTCTTATGTTGTTCTATACCACACTTATTATAGAAGTCTTCAAATTCCTTATTGCAAAACTCTCTATCTTTATCTATCCTCAACACCTTTATCTTCTTCTCTATCTGGTTTTCCACAAGAGCCTTAAATTCTTTAAACCTATCAAAGACTTCAAACTTCTCCTTGAGGAAATATATCCATGTATTCTTTGAGAAGTCATCTATAAATGATACATAGTAGACAAAAATTACCCAATGATGGAATCGACACAAGTCCAAACACATCATTGTGCACAAGCTCTAATATTTGTTTCACCTCAAGACCACCAGAGGGGAAACTCACCCGATTCTGCTTCTCATATACACAATTTTCACAGAAATCAAAATCCAGAGAGCTATTAGATATACCTTCTACCATACCTTTACCATGAAGTATTCGAAGGCCCTTCTCTCCAATATGTCCAAGCCTTTGATGCCATAGCATGGTCCTTTCTCCGAAAACCACTAGATTTTCTACTCCACTTTCAGGAACCATAGAACTATTGCACCCATCTGTTATCATTCTATATCTTTGAGCTTGAGGGAGAAAACACATTAGACAACATCAAAACACTTTTGAAGCTGGGATATAGCCCTGCCAACTTTAGAGAGGGATCTCTCTTTATGTTTTAACTTTGTTTTTTTAGTTGATTTTAAGTTATTTATGATTATGCTTAGTTGTTTGTTTGAATTTGGTTGGTATATCTAATCAAATTAATCTCTTTCCATTGGGATATGGAGTCAAATAAAGCTAGATATTGCATCAATATGTTTAAAAGCGTAATCACAGGGCAAGATAGTTTCTTTTACTAGATCTTTAAAGTGAATAATGAAATGAGGAAGAGGTGTTTTCAGTAATGATCGAAAAGCATTTAAGAATTTTTCAATAAGACTTTAGAAGAAAAACATACAGATCATAAAAAATAGTTCAAATAAGGTGTTCAATTAACAAATCTTATTTTTCACACTTCTTGTTTTGTAATTAGATTTTCAGATGATTATAACGTAGAGAAAAACAATGGGAACAACTGTTACAATAGGAAAACATCAGCTATAAATTGCAACAAAAGAATCCTGTGAAAGTCTTTGTATTATTGACGCTCTAGTAACATGGAAAAAAGGTACAATGCTCAATAGAAAAAATTACACTGATCAGGAACTGACCCCCAATGCTTTGAACGAATGAAGTATTTAAACAAAATTTCCAAAAAGGATTACAATGAATTTCGCATCGACATGGCAACCTATAATTAACTACAATATAACAGAATGAGTAATGTGACCAAAAAAGGTGAATTTGGTGAAGTGATATGGATGTCTGGCACTATTTGAGCGGAGAACAGTTGTTGAGTTGCCACGATTTGGGTGTTGAGTTGGATGTAACTGATATTTTGTTTAATCTTGAAAGTCACATAATTTATCCAACTATTCTTCATCCGGGATGGTGATTTTTTTTCCTTGTAGTAGATCTCATCTACCTCTGTATATCGAGAAAATGTCGGTTTTACCACGAAAATATGCTTTATCTCATGTTGAATGAACATAATGTTGCTAATAGCTTCGAAAAAATCTCTCCCTGTCATAACACCTTTAATGTGGGAATATTTAGAAGTATCCTTTGAAATGTATTTAAGCTTCTTATATTCTTCCCTGGTCATCAGTTTGTTATTAATTACAAATAAAGAAGGCAAACCCTTCTTTTTTAATGCTTCTATTTTGGTGAAAAATTTGTTGACTGCTATTTCCATACTGTGACATTTCTTTGTAAGCTGCACAATTAAATTTTTCTTTGTAAGAACTTTCTTCACTTCCAAGATTCTTTTTGTCTTTTCATGTACTCCCAAATCATCCAAGTCATATATGTTTTTGGAATTGAGAAACTTGATGACGTTGTTGGTTGTGGCTGGCATATTTCCCAACTCATTGTTAATAGTGGAAATGGCCCGATTGGCTTTCTCAATCAACTCTTTCTGTTCAAATATAATATGAATACATGGTCAGATTTCATCCATGACTTCAATAATATTGTTCCATATAATTTCCTTAACTTGAGCCAGTGTGTGGCCAATGGAGGGGTTGCGGATTTCCGTAATGAATCTATCTGTTTTTGAGCTCTTTATAGCTCTACCACATGGAAAGTTTCAATCTTTTCCTTCTGGTCTTGCAAAACATTAACTTGAGCCTGCAATATTTTAATTTCTTCTATTTGGAGAGACATATTTTCCACTGCACTTGCCAACTGATCTGGAGCATTCCCTGTGTTTTTTGTAGAAGATGTAGATGTAGGAATTTCTATAAGAGGTATGACTTCCAAAGGGACAATAGACATTCTGGCAGCTTGCTCCTTTTTTTTTATTATTTTTTCCATTTTTCTTTCCATTTTTTTCAACTGTACATTCTGCTCCATGATGAGATTCATGTCTACCTTCTGTGACTATGTTTCTTCAATGTCTTTGGCCAAAGGATATTCTATGGTTGGTAATCTCAACTACTTTCTCAATGTTGCTATGTCAGCAGTCTTCTTTATTATGATCTCTTCTGTTGCATTGATATTTGAAGGATCATATCCTATCTTGATCACCAAGTCTTCCAAAGTTTTCATTCTTGTGTCTTTAGCAAGTGAAGATACTTTCTCCATCTTCAAGTGAGACAGAACATTAGCTAATGTAACCTACAATTTGGACAAACTCATAGCAGTGTTAGTGAGTGTAGATGAAATCATTTGGCCAGTTTGTTTGTGGATCTTTATTCGATAAATGTGATGTATGTCTTTTATATCAAATTCAAATGAAGTCTTTTTGTAATCTAATATTGCCATGAGTTGTGGGATTTGTGCTTGGAGGAAGGCCATCTGCATTTTTCCTTTCTTAGAGTAAAAGGCTGACATTAGTCTACTTTGAGAATTGGAAGTCCGCTTCCACAAATGATTATATGTATTGATATTCAAATCTTCATTTCTCACTTTAATCTCCTTGAATATATCAAATATGATCTTTTCTTTCTCCCCTATGGTAGATGTACTAGTTTTCATAACTTGTTGTTGATCTTGTGAAGCTATCAAGGTCGTAGGAGAAAGCGTATTCTAATCACCTATTAGTGAGGAAACATGTGTCTCATTGGTGGTGATAATATCCTCTTGATCTGAATCCTTGTTTATGTTGAGTTTTGAATTCAGCTTGGTCCTCTTCCAATACATGATTTTGAAGTCTTCACTTGGAATATCAGTCACTAGAAGTGGCTCTTCTTCTTTGTTCCTTTTTCCAATTTTCTCTTAAAGTGTTGGATGTACAAACATTTCTATGAATTGTTTGTATGAATATTCTTTTTTCTCGTTCATTACTAGTGTAGTCCATAAGATGACTGATCGTTTACCTCGTCATCTATCTTTTGTAATGCAAGCTTGAGGTTGTCTCCCTGGAAATACAAAACCATATATACTAACACAAAAGCATATGAAATAATTCCTCAGTCTTGAATTTGACAAATTGTTCATGGATTGAATCTACAAGAAATTGGCTAAAGTTGAACAAGATGGAAGGCTTGGAATCTGTGGAGAAAATAGAATGGAAACCTACAATAGCCTCATCTACCCACCGATCTGCATAATAACCAAAGACGTAAGAGAGGACTATAATTATCTGCTTGGCTCGCTCAAGGAAAATGGAGGATGGATAGGGAGGATTTTTCTTGTGTAATGGGGCATCTTCTGTCAAGAAAAGCTCAAGGGTTTTGGCTCTTTTTGAAAAGTCTAGTTTTTGATATATTTCAATGAGTGCTTCATGAAAGAAAGGAGTGGCAATCACTGTAATAGTAGATTGCATCATTTGGTCTATAACTTGGAGAGTTATGGTGAATACAATTTCTCCTGTAGGGGCAATAACAACTCTTTGACTGGGTAGATAACAAGCATGACATTTCCTGGTGAATTCAGGTGAACTATGGGTACAGGGAAAGATATAATAGGGAAAATTGGATTCCCATAGTCTAATATCGTCATACTTATCAATAAACTTGTCTTCCAGCTAGCAGTACATTTCAAACAAATAAAACTCACATAAGGTTTAATGAATTTTGTAGTCTTTGTCCGCCAAAGGAATATGATGAAAATTTATGTGAGAGTGGATCAGAGAACTCACATGTTCTTCTCGTTCCTTATCTTTAGGAGACATGATTGGATAAGGCTAAGAACATTGATGGAATCTTGATTATGCAAGTCGTAGGGTGCAGAGAGGACTCAGATTTGAGAAGACAGGAAAACAAAAGTATTAGTTTGAACTAAAGTTAGCAAGTGTGATCCTTGAGTAGGTGAAACTATGCAATTTGAATTGGCACACCTGTCACAGAGAAATGGTATGGGCAGAGTATGATATCAGTAACCTGTGAATGGGCAAAAGGAGGGAAATTTTATTTTTCTAGCTTCCCTTTGATGGTGGCGCAGGTTAGGTACATTAATGGTTAAGTAATTAAATTACTGAATAGGTTGATTTTAGAGGGAGTGGATGTGATTTGCGGGAGCAACAGATAGATGAGGTGGTACGAAGTGATTGGTGGGAGTGTAACGGATAGGGCGGTGGTTTCATGCGATGAAGAAAATAATTTTTGGAGGGGGGCGAAGGTGGTTAGCGGTTTTTGTAAGGGGGGTGTGAAAACATGAGATGACACCATGTCAATGTATGTCCAATTTTGAATACTACCTATTTTAGACCCCCCCCACAGACGGTAAAGTTCGCATGGTGGGGGGAACTGAAACATGATATCGGCCGTTGCATATCAAATGGGTATTTTAGATGATGGGAAAGGTGACAGTGCATTATCATGATGTGATGGAAATGCGGTAGGGTAGGGGTAGAATTTAATGGAATATGATTGGACATGTGATGCAGTAGACAAATGAATGAAATATATAAGTGGGGGAATGATGGTTAGGTGATGAAACTTATGAATAATGGGATAATGCACCAAATGTGCTTTGATATACATAACCTTAGAATAAACCTTTATCTCTTTGCTTTCCTCTTGTGCATGAATATACCTTTAGAATTTGACTTATGATAAAATTTTCATTCTTTTTCTCTAATCACCATTGTGCTTCTACCTACCCTCTCATTTCAACTATTTTTCCAAGCTAACATTTTTTCCTCTTCTTACTTTTTAGGGTGCATTTAAACTAGCATACCCAAATCACTTTTTTTTTTATGAAAATCTATCCTATTATATCACTTATTTCAACATTGATTCAGATTAAACTATTGAATCAATTTTATTTCTACCTAGCTACTAATTTACCAAGATTAAGTTGTTTGGTAAACCTTTATTCACTAACCTATTTAACAAGAATTGCAATGTGTTCAATCATGATCAAACTGTATGATTTGAACATAACTTTAGTCATTGTGGAATTTAAAAACAATTTGTACACAACCTTATTTGATAATAAACTAAAAGAACTAACTTATCAGTAGTGGCATTTAGACTTGTAGCACTTTCCGTACTATTTTCTATTTTTTCTTTTATGGGGTTCTTATTTCCTTTTTTCTTATTTATTTTTTAACATACGCTCTTTTCATTTTCTATTCTTTTCATATATTTTTGGAAATCATCTGAGTATTGAAATTTATGTACAATATGAAATTACAGACAAAAAATACTCAATCACCTTGAGATCCTATAATTTATAGGACCCTAATATTGGCTTCAGCTGGGGATGGAATTTCTCCAAGTGAAGTGTCAAGAACATATGATCAGTAGCCTTAAGTACTCCATGTATGTAATGTCTTCATCTTATTTCTTTGTTGTTTTAAGATACTTTTGGTAGCTCATCAATATAGTCTTAGGGCCTTCACTCCAGGCTTCAACCTTTGTTAATAAGTTACCCAATCAAAACCATAAATACTATGATATTTATAATGATGTAAGAAAAATCTGTAGGCTAAGAGGAATAGTGGTTCAACATCCTACCATTGATAGGACCTCTAGGTATCGCAGCTCCATCTTGCTCTTTAAGGAAGAATGTATTATTTCCCTTGAAAGTGTGAACAATATATGGCCCTTTCTAAAGATTATCAAACTTTCCATGTTTTACTTTGTCTTCTCTCATAGAACCCCATCTCAAAACTTGGTCCCCAATGTTAAAGTCGTCAGCTTTTTTTCTTTTGTCAAAGATCTTTTTAATGTTTTCCTGAATAACTTGGGTCCTATTGTATACTTCCTCCCTGGAATGTTGTAGCTAGATAGTTTAATTGATCCTTATCTATACATCATTGGGTTCTCTTGCACTTCTTAAATGATCTTCACGAATGGAACTCCTAAAGATGATGGAGAAAATGCATCCATTCCATAGATTAATTGGTAGGGTGACATGCCAATTGATTTTTTAGTAGTAAGTCTGTCAACCCAAAGTGCATTGACCAACTTGTTATGCCAAGATTTTTTGTTTTCTTCTAGAAACTTTCTCATGATGTTCACCAAACTTTTATTTGAGGATTTAGCTAACCCATTACCTTGAGGGTAATAAGCTATTGAATGTTCCAAAGTAATGTGGTATTTATGGGAAAAATTCAACCATATTTTTGGCTTTAAAGGCGATAGAATTATCAGTGATGAGTTTTCTAGGACAACCAAATCTAAGGAGGATATTAATCTCAAGGAATTTAATAATGACAACATAAGTAGCAACTCTGGAAGGGGTGGCCTCTATTCATTTGGTAAAGTAGTCAGTCGCTGTGAGAATCCACTTATGTTGGGCAGAGGAAGAGGGATGAATTTCACCAACGAAATCCAATCCCCATTGCTGGAAAGGGCTTTCAATAGAGATAGGCTTTAATGGCAGGGGAGGCAAATTTCGCTTTCCTTCAAAAATCTAGCTTTTATGGCATGAGCTAACTTGTTTATGAATGTCAGGGAAAAGAGTAGGCCAGTAGAAACCAACTCTAAGGATTTTATTTGCAGTGGTTTTCTAATAAAGATGTCCACCACAATGGAATTCCTGCATAACTTTTTCTTTATCATCCTTTAACAAGCATTTAAGTAAAATACCCCCAACATCTTTCCAATATAAAACATTATCTATAAGGCAAAATTAAACTGCCTTTAACTTCATAAATCATCCCTTTTTTTCTTCAAACCACGAGGAGCATTTAAATTAAATAGGACATAAAGAAAGTTTGCATACTAGGGTGAGTTCATAAATGGCTCATTAATTTTTGGAGTCATTTGTTCATCTTAATTATATAATGAATCAATCAAGTTAATGTCTAATGCATGGAAATTTGACTAAGCAATCAATTTGGCTAGTCCCTGATCTTTGATTAACTTGGTGGGCTTGATTTCTAGGTCATACTCAAGAATGACAACAATCCATTTGCTTCGTTTCCCATCAGGTCCATTCTATGTCAAAATGTCCTCAACCACTAAATTAGGTACATAAGCAATAATATGGGAATGCAAGATATATACACTAAAATATTTTATTGCTTTAACCAATGCAAATTCTTCTTTTTCCATAACGTTTTATTTCAAAGATGCATCTCTTAAAGCTTTACTAAAGAATGCAAGAGGTTGTTCAAAACCTTCATTGTTGTACTATAGTAATACCGCTGCAATAATGTGTTGAGAAGCAAAAGAGAAGATTATGAAATCTTTTGTAAAATATGGGCTAATCAACACTAGTGCTTTGGTCAACGGCTGTTTAACTAAGTCAAATTATTGCTTAGCCTCAATACTCCACTTGATTTCTGAATCCTTTTTAAGCATGTTCGTTATGTTTCTAAGAAGTTATGCTAGGTTAGGAATGAATCTCCTTAGGAAATTGATTTTGCCAATAAAAGACTGGAGCTCTTTGATGTTTCTTGGATGACTGATTTTTAATATTGCTTCAATTCTACTGGGATCAATCCTAATTCCATCCTTGGAAAGAATGTTACCAAGAAGTCTTCCTTCCTCAAGGCCAAACAACGTATTCTTAGGATTTAGTGAGATGCCAAACTTTCTAAATTTTTCAAACACTCTTCTCAGATGTGCTAAATGTTCCTCAACAATTTTAGAATAGATAGTAATGCCATCTAGATAAATCACAATAAAGTGGTCAAATTCATCTGCAAAGGAAATATCCTTTGCTCTTTGGAAAGTGGCTCCAACATTCATTAACCCAAAGGGAATTTTCACATACATGAAAGTTCCCTAGTGAAGGCAGTTTTATCCTGATCATCAGGATGCATTAAGACTTGTTTATAACCTGAGAAACCATCTAATAAGGAAATTCTACTAGACCCTACTACCTTTTTCAATATATGATCCATTTTAGGTAAGGGTAGTTTTCTTTAAGGGATACCTTATTAAGATTTTTGAAATCAATACACAATTTTATTTCTCTAGTTTTCTTTCTAGTAGGAACAATGATAGAAACCCATTTAGAGTATCTAAGAGGAAGTATAATTTTAGCATCATACATCCTTTTCACTTCTTTCTCAACGAAAGGCATTAGGATAGGATTTATCCTACAAAGTTTTTGTTAGAATGGTTTTTGATCTTCCTTGATTGGGGTTTTATGTTGTATGATACTAGTGTCGTGTGCTTTTAGAGCCTCATAACTCTAGGTAAAGACATCTATGAACTCTTTGAAAAGAGCTATGTATCGTTGTTTTGTGACAATAGGAAGTGATTTCAAGAGTTTTATCATTTTGGGATTCTACTCACTACCCATATTGCATTCTTCTATGTTTTCTCCTATGGGTTCCATTTTTGGCTTTTTTGCTACATAATTAAAATCAAAATGTTCTTCTAACGGAACTAACCCCCAGGCAGAAAATTATCCTTAAGTTGAAGTACTTCAAATTATTATTTTTCTGGATCTATTTCATTCAATTCTAATTTATGTACATCTTTACTGACTGAAATATTTACATCAGAATCAACAAACTATTTATCTACACTTGCATACTCAACAATCTGATTTTCTACTTCACACTCTAAATCTATGCTATTGTCTTCATAACCATCCTTGGATTGCAAAAAAAAAAAATCAAATTTATTGTCACTCCCAAATACCTACCTATATCTCGTATTATCGGGTACAGTTGGACAGTGTTTAACTCCCACTGTATACTGTCTGTTGGGGTGAGGCATTTTGCATGACCTAGCTGAAAAGGCTAAACCATTAGCCACGACATTCTGATTTTTGGGAATGACAACAAGATCATATTCTACAAAAGTTCCTAGAAAGTCAAGCACAACATTTCTATAAGCTCTCAACCTAGGATGTTTTGCAGCATACTTTCCTTTGATCCGTTTTAGAATTAATTCAGAATCCCCTTGAACTAAAGTTCTTTTAGCACCTATACTTTTCAATAATTGCAATCCTAAGGGAATTGCCTCGTATTTTACTATATTATTGGTGCAATGAAAGTTGAGTTTATAGGAATGACCTTCTACATGATTGTTCCATGAATTGGACACCCAAACACCTGCCCCTGAACCTACTTTGCTACAAGAGCCATCAAAGCTCATGTTCCAAAATGGTTTAGTTTCAGTGTTTTGTTGCACAATTTGTGTTTGATTTTCATGTTTTTCATCAATTTCATTTTCTACTTTAATAACTTGTGCATCAATGTCTCCATCATTATAAAGAACGAAAGAGTCTAGGTCTGAATGAACAACGTAAATAGGATATTTATGTGGTTTCTCTTGACTACTGACCATATACTTCATTAAAGTTTCCCTATATAGTCTTCTATGTTGACCAAACACTGGTATGGTGGTGTAAGTCATGCTCATTTGTAGCATTCCTTCTAAATTTTTTCCCCATGAGTGTGACAACAACATGCCATACTTAGTGGGAATGTCTGCAACCACTATATCCATGTCTAGACTCTTAGCCGGAATTCGGGCTAAAGTAACACATAGATCTTTGATCAAACCTAGGCATTTAACTTTTCTAGAATAAAAGGAATACAAATCTTTGTATTGTCTAGTAATGTCAAGTCCTACTTTTTCCATGACGACTTTTGGCATTAAATTATGGGATGCATCTGAATCTAGCATAACATTATGGAGAATCTTATCATGAATAATTAAACTAAAATAAAATGGAGGGACTCCTTCTTGTGGTTTGCCTTCAACTTCTGGACCAATAAGAGTTTAGGCTGATCATCATTCAAATTTACATCGTCATTTTTCTCCCCAATGTTTAAGGCTTTCATGACCTGAGTCATGTACGTATTTTTGTTCATCAATTTAGTTAAGGGGATAGAAATTTTGAGCTTGGCAAGTTCATTTTCTATATTGAATGGTGTTTGATTCTTAAGTAGATTTGAAAAATCAGACTTATCAGCAACTATTTTTGTGGCTAGTTCTATTTGTTGGTTCATAGAAGGGAAATCCGTTTGAGTAGTTTTGGAAGGAGTACCAATGGTCTTTTTCATAGTAGCTTATGTTGGCTTCTTTCCAAGATTTTTAGTGGTTTTCTTAGGAATATTTTTTGTTGTTTTCTTGGAATCGGAATCAAAGACCTTTATAACAGGATTTTCAGGATTCTTTTTATTTGCAATATTTTGTTTTTCTTACTTCTAAGGTTATACTGCCTATGGACTTCCATTATGGCATTTTCAAATCCTTGTTTGTATTCATCTGACTCTTCAAAATCCATTTCAGTCTGCGCTATAAGAAAAAGTTCTTGCCTCTCTTGAGTGAGGAAAATTGTTTCATCATCACTTATCCCTAACAAATTTATTGGATTATCATCAAAATCTTCCACAATATTCCCCTCATCATCTATGTAGGTTTCCTAAAAAGGAGTCAAGACGTAATGGTATATACCCTTTTGTTCTCTTTGTTTAATTTGGGTAACATTCCTTCTAAAATTTTGGTTTCTATTTTGAAGGACATTTTGGTTTTCTCTTTGTTAAGGGATAAATCCCCCTAGGGTCTTAGGTTGATACCCTAGTAGACTGGAGGTTGTCTATATAGAGAAACACACATTCCATACAGCCATAATGCTAATATAAGCAAACTCTATGATAAGGGACGTACCTGAGGTCCTACATTTGAGAAGAGCTTTCCAGGGTCCAAACCCTTCTTGGAGTTCCTTTTGCTCCTTTAACCTGTAAAGCAATCAATTCTAGAAAGTACAGCAGTATATGGACTAAACATCATAAAGAAATCATCTTCATATTATAATGAAAGGTAGTTAGTTATGCAATTAAACAACCATTCATATATGAATCATAACATGGATATCATAAACATGAAGAAGATTTATATCAGGAACAAATACATGTGTTTCTTTTATTATAGACAAATAAAGTACAAAAAGGAATAATTTCACCTGATTCGTCCTTTCACAAGCTCCAAGCAGAACCATCTCCCGGATTTGTCCAGTCTCAAGCCTTTAACAAAATCCTTCCATGAATTACTCCATGATATCTCAAGTAGTAGATAGACATCATCACACAAGGAAATAAGGGTTTCCTGTAAAATGGGGGAAGTGCAGGAGGCACTAGCATCTTTAGACCTGGTCAGGGAAATCTCAGCATAGTAATCTTTCTCTCTCTTCTCTCCTCCCTTAGGCCTTCCCCTTGAAGCCTTTTATACTTCTCCCAAATTAGTTTTTTAACTGGGAATTCATTGGGAACAGTTGGGCCATGGGCACTAACAGGTAATCAACATGTGAAACTCGTGATCTCCACCCGAAATTAAGGAGAATTGTTTTTTTTAAGTGTTTTAAGACATATACCTGGGTTGGGTATACACGTACCCGTGTACACACCAATGTAGCTCAGGGAAATGTCACATACAGGGAATAAAACACTGTTTTTTTTAAATTTTGGGACCAGGTCTAGAAGGAGGGGCTGCCCTAGGCCATGAGTGCAACATCACAAACCTCAAGAGTGAGATTTGGAGCTATAACACTCTTGCTTGAGTCTGATCATTAATTTTCACTCTTTGTATCATTTGATTCACCACTTTGACTAATCTATCAAACTTATGGTCAACAACATAAGTAGAAGGTTCTTATTTCATGGTTACTCTGCATTCAGACATCTGTTTGGATTTTCTGGCTTCAACTTTAATTGCATTTGCTTGCATTTCTTCCAAAGTTTCTAAGTCTCTCTCTAAGATGATATTACATATCTACATCGAAACCATCTGGAAAATCAATCAGATCTAGGCTAGGGGAGGGCTTGATGTCTTGTGGAATATCATTGTAAACATTATTGAATTGTTCACAATATTCTTCCACAGTTTCATTGGGTTTTCTTTTCAACATTTTATATTCATTTATGAGTTGAAGTAGATTCTCCTTGATCTCCCATCTAGCTAAAAAATTTTGATTGAAAGCATCAAGGTTGGCTATAATTCCTACAGGTAAACCCCTAAAACATTTCTTGACATCACCTCCTAAGATTTGGGAAAACAATCTCATTTCAACATCAGTTTCATCTACTTCTTGGAGGTAAAACACATCATTCATCGTATCCACATGTTGTTGGGCAGTATTATCACCAGTATTATCAAAGGTCACAATTTTGGATGGATAATTTGTAGGCATAGCATTTAGGTAGACTGGTAACACCAAGGGTGCATACCTTCCTACCATAACTGTCCTGGTATATTGACTTGAGGATGGACCTAATGGGGGTGCAATTTTGATAACTACATGGATAGTAGGTATAGTATTTTGAGAGGTCATAGGCAGGAAAGTTGAAACTATGGAATGACTAGGACTGGGAGGTTGTAGATGTATAGAATGAGACCTGACTAGACAAAGAGGTTGTTGCAATCGTTAAAGCAGAGAATTCAACAGATTGTTGAATGAAAGCTTCTTCAATAGCTTGGTCCAACATGAAAACTATACCTTGTAATTTGTCAAATTGTTGTAAATATTCAAGATCAGGATTTGTTTCAAGGACTTTTGTTTGGTGTACATATCATTGCTGTATGGATTTATCTATGAAAAATTGATCTACAAAAGCCTAAGACTTTGATCTAAACAAACTTTGCTAGAACGGAAAATCAAATTCTATGTCTTGTAAAGTTTCTAATTTCTCTGGGATAGAACTAGACCTTGACAAAGGAGTATTTTCCAGAGGAGAATTTTATCTAGACAAGGGACTTTTACTACCTTGACTCACGGTAAATATTTTCTCTCTCACCAACTTCTTAGGGTTATCTATGAATTCAACAGGGTTAGGATCAGGGTGAGATCTAGTATAAATTCTTTTGGGAGTTAGGGCTATGAAAAACCATCACACAAAAAGCAAAATAAAACATAATAATACAACATATATATACAAAATAACAACCTAAGATCATGTATTTCATAATGATACAACAATTTCTTATCGAAATAATGATTTTAAACTAGGGAATAATAATGTTTTGGATTAAAATGTATTCTCCCCCAGTATGGTCACCACTATGTTATCATTCTGTATTTTTGAGGTTGAGGGAGTAAACACATTGGACAACATCAAACACTTTTGAAGTTGGAATCTAGCCCTGCCAGCTTCAGAGAGGGATCTCTCTTTATGACTTAACTCTATTTTTTTAGTTGATTTTAGGGTAGTTATGATTATTCTTGGTAGTTTGTTTGAATTTCATTGATTGGTTTGTTTGGTTGATCTAATCAAATTATTTTCTTTCCATTGGGGTATGGAGTCAAATAAAAATGGATATTGTATCAATATGTTTAAAAGAATAATTTCAGTGCAAGATAGTTGCTTTACTGGATCTTTAAAGTGAATAATGAAATGAGGAAGAGGTGTTTTCAGTAATGATTGAAAGGCATTTAAGAATTTTTCAATCAGAATTCAGAAGAGAAACATACAAATTGTAAAAACAGTCCAAATAAGGTGTTCAATTAACAAATCTTATTTTTCACACTTCCTGTTTTACAATTATATTTTCAGATGATTATAATGCAGACAAAAATAATGGGAACAACTGTTACAATAGGAAAACATCACCAATAAATTGCAACACAAGAATCCTGTGAAAGTATTTGTATTATTGACACTCCAGCAGTGTGGAAGAAAGTACAATGCTCAATAGAAAAATTACACTGATCAGGAGCCGACCCCCAATACTTCGAATGAATGAAGTATTTAAACAAAATTTCCAAAAATGATTACAATGAATGCCGCATCGACATGGAAATGTATAATTAACTAGAAAATAACATAATGACTAATGTGACGAAAAAAGGTGAATTTGGTGAAGTGATGTGGATGTCTGGCACTATTTGAGCGGAAAACAGTTGCTGAGTTTCCATGATTTGGGTGTTGCACTTAATGTGGATGATATTTTCTCTAATCTTGAAATTCGCACAATTTATCCCACTTATCTTCATCTAGGATGGTGATTTTTGTTCCCTTGTGGTAGATATCATCTACCTTGGTATATCGAGAAGATGTGGGTTTTACCACGAAAATATGCTTTATCTCATGCCGAATGAACATAATGTTCCTAATAGCTTTGAAAAAAACTTTGCTTGTCATAGCACCTTTAATGTGGGAAGATTTAGCAATATCTTTTGCAATTTCCTTAAGTTTCTTCTTATAATATTCCCTAGTCATCAGTTTGTCATTAATTACAAATAAGGAAGGCAGACCCCTCTTTGTTAATGATTCTATTTGGGTGAAAAAATTGTTGACTGCTATTTCCAAACTGTAACATTTCTCTGTAAGTTGCACAATTAAATTTTTCTTTGTAAGAACTTTCTTCACTTCCAAGATTGTTTCTTTCCTGTAATCTACTCCTAAATCATCCAACTCATATCTATTTTTGGAATTGAGAAACTTGACGATGTTGTTGCCTATGGCAGGCATATTTCCCAAATCATTGTTAATATTAGAAATGGCCTGATTGGCTTTCTCAAACAACTCTTTCTGTTCAAATATAATTTGAATACATGGCTAGCTTTCATCCATGGATTCAATAATATTGTTCCATATAATTTCCTTGACTTGAGCCAGTGTGTGGCCAATGGAGGATTCGGTTGCGAATTTCCACCATGCTTCTACCTATTTTTGAGCTCTCTATAGCTCTGTTGCATGGAAAGTTTTAGTCTTTGCCTTCTGGTCTTTCAGAACATTAACTTGAGCCCACAATATTTTAATTTCTTCTGTTTGGAGGGACATATTTTCCACTCCACTTGCAAACTAATCTGGCGCATTCCTTATGTTTGTTGTAGAAGATGTAGAGGTAGGAATTTCTATAAGAGGTATGGCTTCCAAAGGGACAATAGACATTGTGGTAGCTTGCTCCTTTCTTTGATTAGTTTTTGCATTTTTGTTTCCATTTGTTTCAACTGTACAGTCTGGTCCATGATGAGCTTCATCATGTTTGTCTTCTATGACTCTGTTTCTTCAATGTCTTTTGCTAAAGGATCTTTAGTGGTTGGTAAATTCAACTGTTTTCTCAATGTTGCTATGTTGGTATTCTTCTTTCTTATGATCTCTTTTGTTGCATTGATATTTGAAGGTTCATATCCTATCTTGATCACCAAGTCCTCCAAAGTTTTGATTCTTATGTCTTTAGCAAGTGAATATACTTTCTCCATCTTCAACTGAGACTAAACATTAGCTAATGTGACTTGCAATTTGGACAAAACTCATAGTAGTGTTAATGAGTGTAGATGAAATCATTTGACTAGTTTGTTTGTCCATCTCCATTTGATCAATGTGATGTATGTCTTTTATATCAAATTCAAATGAAGTCTTTTTGTAATCTAATATTGCCTTGGGCTATGGGATCTGTGCTTGGAGGAAGGCCATCTGCATTTTTCCTTTCTCAGAGTGAAAGACTGACATTAGTCTGCTTTGAGAACTGGAAGTCCGCTTCTAAAAATGATTATATGTATTGATCTTCAAATCTTCATTTCTCACTTTAATCTCCTTGAGTACATCAAATATGATCTTTTCTTTCTCCCCCATGGTAGATGTACTAGTTTCCATAGCTTGCAATTGATCCTGTGAAGTTGTCAAGGTGGTAGGAGAAGGTGTAGTCTAATCACCTATTAGTGAGGAAACATGTGTCTCTTTAGTGGTGATAATGTCCTCTTGATCTGAATCCTTGTTTATGTTGATTTTGGAATTGAGCTTGGTCCTCTTCCTATACATGATTTTGAAGTCTTGGCTAGGAATTTCAGTCACTGGAAGTGACTCTTCTTCTTTGTTCCTTTTTCCTATTTTCTCTTGTGTGATAGGAGTCTACAATGTTGAAGTTGAAACCAAGTGCTCCTTTGCCTCTTGTAAAGTGTTTTCAACCCATTCTAGTTGGTTCTTGTATCTCTCAACCTCTGGTCTAGATGTATGAAAATAGGCTGTAGATTTTTTCTCTACCCTTAGCTTGGAGATGACACTTAATGGATCATATGATCATGTAAAGTCGAGGCTGAATTGTAACTCTTTCAACAATTTGTCTCCCTCTTCACCTGTTGCCCTGTTGTTGCAAATGAAAGCTCCTATTTGGGTTTTTATATTGAATTGATATTTCTTCTTGACAAATACAAAATGAATCTCATCAACATTAAGCATTTGCCTAATGTATTCAAGTGCAAAAATCCTCATTGGGAGGAATTTTCGCTATTTGTAAGGAGCAAGTTCACACCCATATATCCTTAGCTCTGTGTAATTTGCGTAAAGATACCAATCTCTTATCTAGACTTGGCCTGATAACTGCAAAATTTTCCTGATTTCTTCATTGATTCTTGGCTCTGACTTGCTTCTTAGGAGAGTGAGTGCCAGATGTACAAGCATTTCTATGAATTGTTTGTATGAATATTCTTTTTTCTCATTCATTACTAGTGTAGTCCAGGAGATGACTGATTGTTGATTTCCCTCTTCATCCAACTTTTGTAATGCAAGCTTGATGTTGTCTCCTTAAAAATACAAAAACACATATACTAACACAAAAGCATATTTAAATACTTCCTCAGTTTGGAATTTGACAAACTGTTCATGGATAGAATCTACAAGGAATTGGGTGAAGTTGAACAAGATGGAAGGCTTGGAATCTGTGGAGAAAATAGAAAGGAAACCTACAATAGCCTCATTTACCCACATATATGAGTAATAACCAAGGAGGTAAGAGAGGAATGTAATGATCTACTTGGATCTCTAAGGGAAACTGCAAGATGGATAAGGCAGATTTCTCTTGGGTAATGGGGCATCTTCAGTCAACAAAAGCTTAAGGGTTTTGGCTCTTTTTGCAAAGTCTAGTTTCTGATATAATTGAGTGAGTGCTTCATGAAGTAAAGGAGTGGCTTCTTTGTAATAGTAGCTTCCATCATTTGGTCTATAACTCGAGGAGTTATGGTGAATAAAATTTCTCTTGTATGGGAAAAAAAACTCTTTCAGTAGGTAGATAACAACCATGACATTTCCTGAAGAATTCAGGGGCATTATGGGTTCAAAGAAAGATATAATGGGTCAAGTTGGATTCCCATAGTCCAATATCATTGGACTTATTAATAAATTTGTCTTCTAGCCAACAATACATTTCAAACAAATCAAACTCACACAGGGTTTCATGAATTTTGTAGACCTTTTCAACCAAAGGAATATGATGAAAATTGATGGGAGGGTGGATCAGAGGACTCATGGGTTCTTCTTGCCCCTTATATTTAGGAGGCATGATTGGATAAGGTTAATACCATTGATGGAATCTTGATTATGCAGGTCACAAGGTGTAGAGAGGACTCGGATTTGAGCAGACATGGAAACAAAGGTAGTAGTTTGAATAGAAGTTAGCAGGTGTGATCTTCAAGTCAGTGAAATTGTGCAATTTAAATTGGCACATCTTTCACAGAGAAATGGTATGGGCAGAGTATCATATCAGTAACCTCTGAATGGGTGAAAGGAGAGAATTTATAGTTTTTTGGCTTCCTGTTGATGGTGGCGCGGGTCCGTTACATTAAGGGTTAAGTAGTAAAATTACTTAATGGGTTGTCTTTGGAGGGAGTGGATGTGATAGGTGGGAGAAACAGATAGATGAGGTGGCGGGAGGGCATCGACAAGAGTGTAACAGATAGGTTGGTGGTTTCGTGCGGTGGAGAAAACCATTTTCATTGGCGGGTGAAGGTGGTTAGCGGTTTTCATAAGGGTGGGTGTGAAAACAGGAGATGACGCCACATCGCTGCAAGTCCACGTTTGAACACCACACATTTCGGACCCCCCACCCCCCCATGGTAAAGCTCGGATGCTGTGTGGGCACCGAAACATGATATTGGCCATTGGATATCAAATGGGGATTTCGAACGATGGGAAAGGTGATGGTGTATTATCGTGATGTGATGGAAGTGCGGTGGGGTAGGGGTAGAATTTAATGGAATATGATTGGACACGTGATGTAGTAGGCAAATGAATGAAATATATAAGTGGGGGAATGATGGTCGAGTGATGAAGCTTATGAATAATGGGATAATTCACGAAATGTGCTTTGATATACATAACCTTAGAATAAACCTTTATCTCTTTGCTCTCCTCCTGTGCATTAAAATACCTTTAGAATTTGACTTAGGATAAAATTTTCATGCTTTTTCTCTAATCACCATTATGCTTCTACCCAGCTTCTCATTCCAACTATTTTTCTAAGCTAATATTTTTTCCTCTTCTTGTTTTGTAGTGTGCATTTAAACTAGCAAACTCAAATCACTTTTTTTATGAAAATCTATCCTAGTCTATCACTTATTTCACCATTGATTAAGATTAAACTCTTGAATCAATTTTATTTCTACCTAGCTACTGATTTACCAAGATTAAACTGTTTGGTAAACCTTTATTCACTAACCTATTCAACAGAAATTGAAATATGTTCAATCATGATCAAATTGTATGATTTCAACATCACTTTAGTCATTGTGGCATTTAAAAGCAATTTGCACACAACCTTATTTGATAATAAACTAAAAGAACTAACTTATTAGTAGTGGTATTTAGACTTGCAACACTTTCTGTGTTGTTTTCTATTTTTTTCTTTCGTGGGGTTCTTATTTCCTCTTTTCTTATTTATTTTTTAACATACCCTCTTTTCATTTTCTATTTTTTTCCTATATTTTTTGACATTATCTTAATATTGAAATTTATGTACAATATGAAATTACAAATAAAAAGTACTCAATCACCTTGAGATCCTATAATTTATACGACCCTAACACCATCAATAATAGTGCTATCTTGCAGCTTGTACAGAGTCCCAATCCGAACTCCCTGCATCAATACCAGTGCTTCCTGAACCATCTTGTAGGTATATTTCTCGAGCACTATTTTTATACCTGTATCATCCAACATTCTTATAGAAATCAGATTCTTGGCTAATGCAGGAATATGAAGAACACCTAGAAGTGTTCTAATCCTTCCACCTTGCAACTTCAACTTTATTTTTCCATGACCAATGATTATAACTTTTTTGTCATCCCCTAAGAATATATCACCACCATCATAATTCTCATACTCGCAGAACCACTCTATATGGGGAGTGAAGTGAAAGGACACACCTGAGTCAATCAACCATGACTCATGATCTACAAGTGTACTTGAAGAAGAAGCCAAGTACACATCTCCACCTTCTTCTGAGTTGATTTTCAGCTCTTCAGAAGGAGCGTCATCAAATCCCTTTCCTTTCTCATGAGCTGTAGTTTTACAGTCCCTTTTCTAGTGCCCTTCCTTTCCAAATTCCAGCACAACTTTATAGGTTTTCCTAGAGATTTATATCTCTCTCTAGATTTAAATCTCCCAGAGGACTTATTTTTGTTTTTGTTATGGTACTGTCCTCATACAAACAAGGAAATACCATTATGGCTCTCCATATTTTTCTGTCTCATCTCATCTGTCAGTAAGGGTGAGACTATTTCATCAAATTGCAAGGAAGTTGCATTGCTACCTACTACAATAGCCAGACTATCCCACGAATCTAGTCGAGAACACAACAAACTGATGAACTTGTCTTCATATAAAATTTTAATATCAACAAATAATAACTAGTTTACCATAGTATTAAATGCATTCAGATGCTCTGTCACCAAGTCTCCATCTTTCATCCTCAAGTTATACAATTTTTTTCGTAGGAACATTGTATTCACCAGAGACTTAGATTGGTACAAATTTCCTAACTTGTCCGATAAAGCCTTCATCGTAGCTTCCCCTGATACATCAAAAATACTGAATCTGAGACACACAATCATATTGTGATTTTTGCCTTCAAGTACAACTTCTTCCATTCTTCATCAGACACTTTTCTTGGTTTAGTACCTACATCTACCATGATCCACTAATCTTTATCCACCTGCAGATCCTCCATCTTTATTTTTCACAACTCAAAACTCTGGCCATTAAAATTTTGATCTCTATCTTTCCACTAGTCGCCATATTCTTTCACCATAAGAATCGATCCCATAGATCTCCCACTAAATAGGGTCTACCAGAGGTTCGAGCAAAACTCCTCAACAACAAAGGCATCCCCTTGAAGCTGAAACAACTCTGATACCAAATGTAGGTTTTAACCCTGTACAAAAATTACCTGCATACGAATTCTAAAAACAAAAAATAAATAATCGCGAGAGCATAACACATAAAAAAAATATACATAGAGATTTTCCCATGGATCCTAAAACCAGGCTACGATATTTATTTTTCCTTATGTTCCTTTCAGTGTTATAATACATATATATACATGCCAAAGCATCCATAAATCCCAATCCATTAACCCTGGATTAGAACATAGTCGTAGTTCCCTTGACCGGATCTACAAAATACCATGGACTGAAAACGATCGCACCCAAAACCATAGGAAGGTTTTCCCACCTAATATAGGGTCAAAAAAAAAATTCCAGGAGTGCTGCCCCCAACCCCATAGAGGGGGGCTACTGACCCCCTCAAACCCCATGATAGGGGGGACTGTTGCCCCCCCTGTGACACCCCGTGATGTGCTTGACACATTTGAGGTGGTGCTCCGCGCCCCATCTAACCCCCCATATCCACTATTGGGGCTACTTGTGGAAAGAATATAGCACAACCCAATAGAGAGAGAGTTCAAGAGAGAGAGGGAGGGAGAGAGAGAGAGAGAGAGGGAGAAGGCAGGAGAGAGATGGAGAGGGTATGAGAGAGGTAGAGAAGAAAAGAATGGGAGATGGGGAGGAAGAGAGTGAGGTATGGAGAGAGTAATAGAGAGATAGAGAGAGAGATACATATAGAGAGGGAGGGAGAGATAGGGGAGAAAGAGAGGGTGGGGGAGAGGGAGAGATAGTGAGAGAGAGAGGGATAGAGAGGGCTAGAGGGAGAGAGAGACAGCTAGAGAGAGAGAGAGAGAGAGAGAGACATAGAGGGAGGGAAAGAGAGTGGGATAGTAGGAGATCAAGAGGGTGGAGAGAGAGAGAGAGAGAGAGAGAGTGAGAGTGCGGGAGATGGAGAGAGAGAGGGAGAGAATGCAGGAGATGGAGAGAGAGAGAGAGAGAGA
>APFE030802604.1:0-19482 GCA_000404065.3 Pinus taeda
GGTTTTTCAAGGAAACTTAGTGATATCACTCTTCATTCACCTTCTCCCTCCATACTAACCTCTAACCTTTATTATCTAGCTCCCTATGTTTCCCTTTCCCTACTACTATAACACCATGGTGTATAAATCCTAAAGCAATGTATAAATACCCCTTCCTTGGCATTATAGCCATATGATTCACTACTAAGGAATTGGATTAACACCTGGTTAAGCTCAAGAACCCAAGCTTAACCTCTTATCTCCATCAAAACTCATCTGCCTAGCCAACTCTCCATTTTTGCCTAAAAACCCTTGAAAAACCCGTTTTGCACCTTTATACCTACTTAAAAGGCAAAAAATGTGATAAAATCCACTTAGCCCGCTTTATCCTAAGTATGGGGCTAATTTGCGCGTTTATGCAAAAACTTCATAAAAACCCTCTTTGCCTAAGTTTTGAAATAATCCGCGATTTTGCAAAAATTTCGTTAAAAACCATTGTTTTCATCCCTTTTTCCAAAGTTTTTGGTGATATTTGATTTAACAAAGGAATACGTTGAAAACTATTGAAATTTGTTAAAAACCCAAAGGGTCCCGCCAGGCGCAATTACCACTGAAAATTATTATTTAAACCCCACCCGTTGACCGTATCTTCCGTGCAGGTCCCCGTCCCGATAGCCGTCAGATCGGGCTCTTTAAATCCAATGGTCGACGCTCGTATCAGAGGGGTCCCGACGTCCGACAGATATCGTCCGATATCTGTCAGACGATGATGTCATGCGGGGTCCACGCGTCGCCCCCATGTTCCATCGGAGCCCCCTCTGACAGATTCCTTGCCGTATAGGAGGGGGCCCGATATGATGCCACCTATCCGCCTATGTCAGCGTCCTCTTGCCGCTTATGTCAGCGCCACGACCGCGCGCCCTGTCCACCATTCGTCCACCTGGCCGCCACCTCACCCCCTCCGTGGACCAGTCAAAGGCCACCACGTCACCTATGACGTCATGCTGACGTCATTTAAAAAAGGCGTCAATGACCCAAAAAAAACTATATTTTGTCAAATTCTCGCGTTTTTTGCACTTTTTGCAAAAAACGTCGCTGCTCCTCTGCATGCATTTTCACGACGAAAACTCCACCAACTGGCTCGAAAAGACCAGCAGATCATCAGCTCGCCTACCCACCAACTATTCCGACCCAGGCTGTCCATTTAAACAGGTATTTGTCCGTAAAAACCTCTCTGCAACCTGGTTTTTTCTGTAAATACTAAGAACACCTTAAACACAGAAAAACGCTTAAATTCACCATAAAGCTACTTACACCCAACTCCCTCTTAAAAAATTTACGGTCAAATTTCACTAGCCGAGCCATTTAGACTGCCATTTCAGTGAAAAACCTGCATTCTCTGTTCGCGCAGTCGTGAACCGGAATCCATAACCTGCATTCAATTACCAAGAAAGGTCTATTAAACACTATAACTTGCCTTCTCAAGGAGCCAAAACAGTATTCCAATTGCTGTGGACTTACCCTGCTACCCTGCATTCTTCAAATTTTCCTTTTCTCAGGCAGTGCTTTTATGGCCCAAGAAACAGAAGCTTATTTATCAAACAGAACCCAAACAACCATGAAGACTCCAGTTGCACCAATTTCCCTCAATGTGGCTCCCTTGAATGCCCCTCAGAGACAATTAGAGTGGCAGGATTTGGCAGAATTGGACTACCAGATCTCAGAGGATTCCTCATCAAGAAGTAAGTTCCACATCCACCTACTGAATGAACTTAAGGACAAGCATAAGGATGGGACAGACATACTAGGCATTTGGGATTCCTTCCTCCCAATTTTCAGGCTCCCTCAGGTAAACCAATTCCCTGACCTGATTCATCTATGTGCTGTCTGCTATGACCCCATGCAAAGGGTTGTGCTTGACCCTACAAGTGCAGTAGTTTTCTACATAACCCCTGAGGCCATCAAAGAGATGCTGCAGTTCAAAACCCAAAAGAAACCGGTCCCCTTGTCTCTAAGGGATTTAATCAACCAAGGAGCCAAGATGCTAACAGAGGCACAGATCCTAAATATTAACCAGTTGTTCATTACAAACTCTGACACTTTGCTGCACCCTCCTATCTTTGATGGCTACCTCAATCAACTGGGGTTAGATCTTGCAGACATGATCAGTTCCATCTTGGGGTACAAGTCACTGGAATTCATTGATGAAACTGTGCTAGTGATGATGACTATGTTTTCCCCTAGCAAGAGTCCAGTCTGTTATGACTATGCCACATACATTTCAGACAAGATGTATGAGCAGCTCTTGAACCTGTCCAGAGAAAAGGTGTTCAGATACACCTCCTACATCTACCATCTCATCCTGTATTATCAACATGAGAAGTTCTCCTTTGAGATTAAGAGAACAGATGCAGCAGGCAATCCAAGGTCAGTGGTGTACTGGACCTCGGTATTTCGTAACAGCACCTACTCTCCATATACATATTATGAGTTCATAGACCTCTTCATCCATCCAGCCATGTCCTTATTCTTAAGCTCACCTCCTCCAAGACTGACTGATGAGATGCAGAGGATTATGCAGCTATCCAAGGTGTACAACATAGGGGATTGGTACTTCTACCAACACTATACTATAATCAGAATATATGGATGTGAGTTGCGCCCATATAGATTGCCTAAATATTTGCCTATGAGACTGTTTTCCCTAGAATATTTTAGGCAATTTGGCAATGTTGATATGGTGCACTTTGCAGGCAGGGGCAAGAAGGCACAGCTAAAGGTAAAAAATCAATTGGGCCACCTTGTCTTAAACAAAAGGGAAGGCTGGAAAGAAGCTGACAGGAAACTAGAATGCCTTGGCCTAAAATACAATTTCCTTTGGAAACCCTATGACCCTAATCAATCCATATCCCAAAGAAGGCTAAAATACAAGCTATCTAGCTATGAGCATGTGAGCATGCCCTACATTGAAAGATTTGCCAACCAACCAAAATGGAGAAGGGGCACACTGGATGAACCAGTCACTCAAGAAGAATTAAATAAAAGAGCTAGAAGGCATCTATTAAAAATGGCTGACTTAGAATATCCTTCACAGGTACTTACTTTGCCGAAGCCCCAAACAGGAGCAGCTGCCTCATCGTCTACAACACATCAAGGGGCAGTGCAAACCACAGGCCAAGCTCAAAGCAAGGGCAAGGAGAAGGATATGGAAGAGCCACAAGCACAACAGGGTCAAGAGCAGCCACCCCAACAGGAACAGCAACAAAAGGACCAACAGGGTTAGGGGAAACAAACAGCAGAGGCCCCAATGGCCACCCAGCAGTAGCCAGTGCAAATGGCACCCCCAAGGCAGGATTCAAGGATTGACTCTTCCGTCCTCCAGACCCCTCAAAGGGAGGATGTAAACAGAAAAAGAGATAGGGAAACTCCCCTTACCTCATCACCAGAGAAGAGGCAAAGATTAAATCCCTTCTCAGAAGAAGAAATGCCCAGCATGGAGGCCTCAGCCAACTCCTTCCAACAGGAGCAAGACAGGGCAGCATTAGGAGAAGTGAGCTCCTTAGGACAAAGGAAGGGAGGAGAGACAAGCATTAAGCAACAGTTCAAAGATATCAAGAGAAGAAGTGAACCAATAAAGCTGCAACTTTACAATCACCTACTGAATATGGCTCCTACCAACCAACAAAGGCTCATGTCTGCATTTGATGCACATGAAGGGAAAATGATCATGAGCCACTTCACACCAACAGTGCAGCAACCACAATCAGCTACAGATTACATAAGGACCAATCTGGAGGTCCTGTCAAAAGACATCCACCCAATGGATCAAATAGAGCTGCATAAACAGACGGGTGAGATGGTCTATGCCACATTGGCAAACAAGACCCTGGTAAACTACAGGCTGCAGAATAGCCTGAATAATACTGCTGCATAGCTTGAGTTGGAAAGGGCTTCCTCTCAAGCTAAGGACAATAGGATCAAAGCCTTGGAAGAAATTATAATAGAGTTTGGGCATGATCCTAGAGATGTTAAGGCTGTGCAAGAAGTCCTCAAGCTAAGGCATGCTGATATGGCAGCATTAAAAAAGAGGTTAAAAATCCCAGCAACTCTTCACCCACAAACAGAAGAGGTTGTCCAGCAAAGGCAGCAAAATGATGCAGCTTCTCTACTGATGACACTATACAAAGAGCTCATCCAAACTCAGGAAAAGCTGCAGGAATCAGAGGCCACCTTACAAGCAGCATTACAGCAAAAGGAGGCATGGCAAACCTCACAGCCACCTCCAGAAACAATAAATCTTGAGGAGATCCCTCAAACTACTGCCCCTCCCAGCCAACAGGAACAACAGACAGCTCCCTCCACCTCAGCACCAACAACAGAGCAGGCTGAAAGCCTTGATATGCAGAAGCTGAGGAACGAAATTCAGGTCTTGGAGTCCCAGATGTTTGAGCTGAGTCAAGCCCAGGACAATCTGGCAAAAATAAATGAAAAATATGAAAAGTCCAAGCAGAATGTGGCTGAAAGAGAGAGGGAGGCAAAGGCCCTCAAGAAAAGGATTACTGAGATAGAAAAAGAGCTCACACTAGACAAAGTTACATCTGAGCTTAAAAGGGTCATCTGGGGCAATATTGGCCAGTCTATAACAGATTAGTGGGAGTATATTGAGGCCATCCATGAGCAAATAATGCTCATTGGAAGAGCACGCAAAGAGATACAAAGGGCAAGGGCATCTCTAGGCAGTATGCCTGAGATTGCCACTAGAATGATAGACGTGCTAAACTACAGGACAAGCTCCCAGCTCATAAAAATGGGAATTGGAAACAGGATAGAGACCATCTCACTAATCAAAAGGGTCCTGACATTAAGAATCCTGATTCAGACCCTGGAAAGAAGAACCCAGGACATGTAAGCAGATATCAACAAATTCCAGAACAAGTTTATGGCATTGCAGAACAGGGGGCTTCCTAGCCCATTGGATCCCTCAGAAAAGTTACTCTCACATCAGAAATATGCTAAGAGAGTAAACAATTTTGCAGCAACTCAGATTTGAGAGGCAGCTAGTGCATCAACAGAAGCAGGACCAGTAACAGGGCAGATCCTCTTTAACAGAGTAGAAAATCTATTTTTTATTAGGAATGAAATTACACATTTGTTTGATGAGCCCCCTCATTTTTATAAATATACAGAGGCTGATGAGACCATGGGGTCAATTTTGAAACATCAGTTGCCTTCATCAGAGGTATGGAAAGAGTTGATACGATTACTATTAAACCAAAGTCAGTAATTGTGATTTTGCCTTTTGAAAATATTTTTGAATCTCATACACAGAAGGACAAAGACACATCAGCAGGTATGCAGAAGGGGCTGAGCCAACTCAGCACAGGTATTCGGCCACCACAGCAGTATCAGCAGTCACAGGTGACAGGGCCGAGAAGACACAGGAAGTTACAGCTGCAAGACATGTCATTCAGCAGTTATATCAAAGCGCTCAACCGACTCCGTGAGCCCCAAAGGTCAAGATTGTTCTGACAGGAGTTAAGAGCCTTTATAGTTCATTAAAGATTGCAATAACTTTTCATCTACAATCTCTGAACGAGTTAGTGGAGATATTTTCCCTCTCAGATGACTCAATGCCTGAGATATTTTGTAATAGACTTCTATATATTCCCCCTCGCATTTGTTAGCAGGGGTTGGACACTGGATGTAAGAAACCTTTGATATATATTATGTTCCTCTTCTGCTGTAAATCTTCAGAGAATTAATGAAAGGACGATGGAATTTCCGAAGCTTTGTGTCTCTTGATGTCTTGCTGGTGTATGGTTGAATGTTGCAGGATTCCTGCGTATCTCATGACTTAATAAGTTTTCTTGTTACTCTGTGTTATATGTTTGTTATCTTTCATATATCTTTCATGTTTCCCATGTTTTAAATATCTAATAGCAAGGAAAAAGAATAGTCTCAGGATTTAATCACAGATTATCCTGACCTCAATCTAAGCTATTATAAATGTTTTCTTCAGTTATAGTAATGAAAGTGTAATTCTTAATTGCTACCTTTCACACTATATCATCACAGTGATCTATTGTTTCAGGAATTCAAGTCTTGCTCCTGAGGAATAGGTCCCTTTCTCACATCCCAGCTTAGTGAAGAATTCTTAACTGCTTTTCACTGGTTGTTTACATATCATTATCACAATTCACAGTTTGTTTCATAATTTATATAAAGGCCCTGTAATTCCAGCTGCACTAAGTCAGGATCTCAAGAAACCAACAGCTACAGACTCCATTGCCCAATGGATTAGTTTATTTACAGAGAACATTTCAAGACTATCAGAAAGAATCCTCCCAACCAAGCACAAAACAAGCAAACCTTTACCTCATAACTAGCTTAAAAACTCCATAGAACAGAGACAAATCCAACAGAGAGAGCCCTCTCTGATTACAGTTGGGCTAGAAGCTGTAATCCGAAGATTGGTTAGTGGTTACCCCGACCGTATTCCTTTGGGAGTCATAGGGAACAACCTGGGTGTTAACATAATGGCGACTCCACTGGGGACCTTCAGGATTGAGAGAATACAGTATCTCTGCTGAAACCACACCTGAAATCTGAATATCAGTCAAGAAGCCTTCAAAGCTGTCCCTGTACCAATATTTATAGTCTCAAGGAAGAGCTGATTCAGATATCCATTACACTCATTTGCAAATACACAGAGGCTTTCAAACTCCTGTCTAGTCCTTGCTATACAACTCTTTGCAAAACTTAAAAGGACTAGCTCAGAAGCTGGCTCCCAAGAAGAATCTTCGATACACTAGGGCTAATCCTGATCCAAACCCTCCTATTGTCTTTGAAAATCCTAACACAATCTCTAAACTCATTAAGAAGCAGCGAAAACCAGATAATCTTGCTGACCTTAGTCCAAAGACAGTTCACCCCAACCCCATTTCCACTCCAATCAAAGTACTTTTCCGTTCCACCCCTAATTCCCCTAGCTCTCCATCCACATCTCAAAGTCCTCCACCCACATCCTCTTCCCCCACACATACTCCCTTGACCAACACTCTAAATTCCTCTATACCTATTACCCCTGTGATACCCACTGTTCCTTTTATCCCAGTAGTCCCTATCAATCCCCAAAACCTTGTAAACATGGCTATGAGATATGCACCTTTGCAACTACCTGCCAATCCTGTGGCTTTACCTCAAGATTACCAGGCCAAAATCTCATATTTTGACTCCACTGGCCCTTACTCTGCTATTCAACATGCTAAGAGAATGCAAGATCATTTTGAAAACTACGAGATAGATGATGAGAGTGTAAGGATGAGAATCTTTGTCCAAAGCTTAACAGGTGATGTTCGAACTTGGTTCAGATCACTTCCTGCAAATACCATCACCACCCCTGATGAGCTTTACCAATCACTTATAATTCTAAAGTCTTTTTATCTTTTATTTAAGTTACAATTTAGTAGGTAGTTCATAATGTACCAATGTAAAAGTGACTTTCACTTATCTATAAAAGTGGATCACATATTCTTTTTTAAGTAAGCTAATTAGATTAAGTTTGAAAATGGGGGGATTTTTTTTTCTAAATATAACATTATCATTCACTTTCACACATTCACGCACTTCGTCGGAATATTCAAAAACTTTTCTTCAAAAAGCCATAACTTCTTCATTCGGAAGCCGTTTTTAGAGTCGTATTTTTTAATCGACTTAATTTTCGAGATATTTTCATTGGAACACTTAGTTTTAGCATCTACATCTTCAGTTTCTGTTAAAATGGAAAGTCCATGCCAAGTTATTCTTGACAACACCAACTACTTCCAATGGTGGCCCTACATTGTGGATTTACATAGAAGTAAAGGTCTTTGCAGAATAGCCTCAGGCCATGAAACTAAACTTAAAGATGAAGATAAGGCAACCAAATTGGAAAATAGGCAAGATCAAGCATGTGGGTTGATAGGGATGTCTATTTCTCTAGACCTTAGGTTCCATATCGAGCACTTAATACCCCTAATGAAGCAATGAAACAACTCACTAAAGTCTTGGAATTAAAAATGAAATTAGAGCCCATAAACTCAAAAATGAGTTGCTTACGTTGGACCCCAATAATTTTTCTTCCATTGAAGATTTTTTGTCCAAGTTCATGACCCTTAGACTTATCTTGGAAGGTGTTAAGGTTAAGAAAGAAGATGGTAGCCTTATCTATTCCATTCTTACTAAGTTTGGACCCGCCTACTCTGTGTTTGTTTCCACCTTCTATTCTACTAGAGAAGCATTTATTTCTCAAGGAAATGACTATAAGCCCCCCTCTTTGACACCTTTTGTGATTGTTTAAAAAGAGAACAAGAGAAACTCTTACATCTTGGTATTATTAATCTTGGAAACTCTTCTAAGAAAGCCTTAGCCGCCCAACAACAACCAAATTCAAAGAATTCCAAGAAGTAGTATCCTAAAAAGAATGGTCCTAAACCAAACAAGGGTCTTAATAAATTTCAGTCTCAAAATGAAAAATCAATTCAACAAAATGATAAGGAAAATACAAACAAAGGGACGAAAACTGATAGGCGTTGCAAATTTTGTAATCGATATGGCCACTTAGAATCCAAATTCTTTAAGAAGATGGAAGCCTTGGAAGCAGCAATGAAGAAGCTTAACATCCATTTGGAGCACTCTTCAACTTCAACCTCATCTTCAGGAATACCACTTTCTGCATGTGGTTGTCAAGCATCTCAGTTTGGTTTTGCACTAAATGTATCTTCTTCTTCTCATTTTCATGAGTGGATCCATGATTCTAGAGCTTCTTATCACATGGCAAAAAACAAAGCCTTGTTTTTTTCTTTAAAATTATTGTAACACCAAAAATATATATGTTGGTGATGATAAATCTCTTAGTCTTGTAGGGACTAGAACTGCTCATCTAGATAATGGTCAATTTAATGATGTATTATGTGTTCCAACCTTATCCTACAACCTTCTATTTTCATATCATATAACTCATTCCAGTGAAGGTAAAACCATTGAATTTTCACCTCACGATGTTGTAATTAAGGACCTAAGAGATCCTAAATAGATTTTAGCTACCGACATTGCTGATGATTCTATAAGGTTGTATAAGTTTAAAAACTTTGGGTCATCAACTCTTCCCTCGATATTTGTTGCTCATAATGATGAAGTGAGCAAACTTTGGCATGAGCGATTTGGTCACTTAAACTATCGCTCCCTTCAAAATCTATGTAAAGAAAATATGGTGACAGGTGTTTCTATGGTATCTTGCAGAGATGGTGTTTGTTCCGAATGTGTAATCGGAAAACATGATCAAGATAGTTTTGAAAAACGTGCCTCTTTCCACGCCTCAGCCCCTTTGGAGCTTGTGCATAGTGATTTATGTGGTCCACTTCTTGTTGTTTCATTCTTTGGCTACAAGTATTTCTTAAATTTCATTGATGATTTTTCTAGACGCACTTGGGTATACTTCTCAAAACTCAAGAGTGAAGTATTTCGCTTGTTCTTGGCCTTTAAGGCCTTTGTTGAAAAGCAATCTAGACATCAAATTCTTAAGATAAGATCTGATAATGACGGAAAATTTTTGTATCTGACCCATACTCATCCTGACCTTTCCTTTACTATTGGTCTTATTGCTGAGTTTATGAAAAGCCCATATGAAATTCATTGGAAAGAAGCTAAAAGAATACTTTATAATGTTCAAGGTACAATTCAGTTTGGGATTCATTACAGTGTAGAAGCATCTCCTCTATTGGTTGGTTTCACTGATTCCAATTGGGATGGTGACCCTAATGATCATAGGTACACTGTAGGTTATGTCTTCACTCTTGGTTCTAGACCTATTACATGGGTTTGCAAGAAACAAAGTGCCATTTATCTTTCTTCAGTAGAAGCATAATATTGTGGCATCATAGAAGCTAGTAAGGAAACCCTGTTGCTTCGTAAGATCCTATCAAAGTTTGGCTTTCAGTAGCAACGTCCGACTACACTTTGGTGTGATAATAAAAGTGCCATTCAATTATGCAAAGATCTAGTCCAACATCAATGCAACAAACACAATGAAATACACATTAACTTCATCATAAAGTTCATTCATTACCATGTTCTTGAAGTCCAATATTGTTCAATAGATGATCAAGTCGCAAACATCTTTACAAAGGCTCTCACAGAGGAAAAGTTTACTAAACTTCGATTTATGATTGGAGTTCAGAAAGTTGCCACTAAGGGGGGATAGGCTCTAATGCCTCCTTCCTTCTCCTATTGTGTCATATTTTTACATCCTTCAATCCTATCCCAAGTTGTTCTTAAGGGGGGATGTTAGGATATTCTGACACATAGGAAATAGTTATGTATAACTTGGTCTAGTGTAGAGTTAGGTAAAGTGTGTTTCTTTACTATGTACTTTTGTAACTTACAATCCGATGTTCACAATATGTTCTATACATTAAGTGATATAACGGTTCATTCTCTCCTCGGTATTACTGACAATTGATCCATGGCTTAACACCCGATTGGTCCATGATCTCTATTTAAAGAGCATGGATGGTCATTTGTAGGGTGACCGTTCATGAGAGAAGCTTATGTAAATTTTATTTCTTTTACATTAATAAATTTCTTGAAGTGGTTGCGTTGGCTCAGGCCATGGATTGTTTCCATCTTTGAGGGTTTTAACCATGTCAAGAATATTGGTGCACTGATTTGTAATCTACTTGTGAGCGGTGTCCTTCGGTGTTCTATTTGAGGAACTTACCCTGTAAATTCGTACAGGAAATAAGTATGGAAATCTTCAAAAGGCCCTTATATCATACTTAGGTTGGTCTTTTATCCTCCTTTAAGTTATTAAAAACAATTTTCTTATTGGTAACATATTGTCTGTTCAATGGTATCAATGTCTATGTGCATTTCACTCTTAATTTCTCAGTATGTTTACTAAACTGTATCTAATTTTCCATTTAATCAGTGTAATATGTTCTTAAAGATTACCAAAGACAAGTGGCATATAGCAGATAGTCCTGAAAGGAGTACAAAAGCTTATACTAATCTGTGATACACATACTGGGAGAGTTTGTGCCACTAAGGATTTTTTTTGTAAGTTATTTGAGATCATTGCTATATCTTATTTCAATTAATTTTGAAGTGAAAAAAATAAAAAATTATTTGAGCGTAGGTTGTCCATCGATAATTTTATATTGTGATTCTTTCGCCTCATGGTTATTTTGGGCAAGAACATGTTTTAGGAATGTTTGACAAGACATCGATGGACAGGTAAACATTTTTTTTTTTAATTGCAGTTTCCATTCCATGCTATCCTCTCTTTATTGTTTGATTGTATCTTCAACATTTCTTTTGATTTTTCTTTGTATTTTAACTATGAAATTGAAAATACTTGGTATCATGTCCATTTAAGCAACAACCAAATCTTGAAGATGAAATTAGTATTACATGATATTGATTGAAATCCTTTTAACTGTTTTGTGTTGATTTTTTTTGCATGGCTATTAGAAAAGTTTACTTTCATGTTGTTATTTGAGCACATGTTGTTTATATACTTGGACAAGTTCATGCGTTAGAGAATGAAATGTTGTTGAAATTAAAACGACAATGATTAGACATCACACATCAGATTATTTGTTTCACAAGTTATTTATAGCTTGATTTTTTTAGCGTGTAACTTAGCTGGCATGATTGTACCTAAGCATTTCCTGAAGGTAGAATATTAAGTTACTAAGGTGTTATTTTATATGGTGACGTTTTATTTTCTTTGTTTATACAAGTCATCTAGCCACATAGTGGCCAGTATCACTCAACTGAAGAAAACTTGTTCGAGTTTCTTGTTTTTATGGGGAAAAATCGCTTTAACATTGTTGATGTTGAGGAATATGTCATATAAATCCTTTATAGTATCCTTTGGTTTATATTCTAGTGCTCACCATCTTTCATGTCTTACAATTTTCACTGTATCTTATTTTGTTTCCAAAAAAGGAACTCTGTGTTGATGGTAAGCAACAAGATTTGAAGAAAGAGGAGAAAAATAACACTGGAGCGACAAATGCAAAAAAAGAGAGAATAAAATCGGTCTAGTGATACCCTTAAAGCCAATATCCCGCATAAGACACACACATAGAGATTGATGATCAAGTAATGCCTTCACAACACAATGACAATGTTTTGTAGTGATGAAACAACATTTCATGTCTAAATTGTAGTCCAACCAATATTAAGTTGTAAACTCATATTGTAATACTTGACATGTCATATAATATAATTTATGTGGTTGGAATTATTTATAGTTGCACTTGATATTGTTTAATATTGTAATTAACATATGTAACTTTGCATTTTCATATTAGATTAATTGGTACATATTGTATGGCGTTTTTTAATTTAGTTGCAAAATCATACTAATTAATTTATGTTGATTAATAATAAACACATAAAATTAGTCTAAAACTACTAAATTAGTAGTTTATATTATTAATGATGAAAACAAATAAAATGAATATATGATTAAATTAGTTGTTTATAATGATTACTAATGAAAATAAATGAAAGAAATATAAACTACTAATTTTTTCGTTTATATAATGAATATAAAACTACCAAGAAATGATAAATTACTATTAAAAATGATAAATTTGTGACAAATGACAACTAAATTTTGTGTATATATGACTATTAGTAGCTAATTTATAGTATCTTATAACACGACCAAAATTGAGTCATATTTCTTTGGTCATTAATTGGTTTGAAACGATGACTAAAATTTGCATATATATGACTATTAGTAGCTAATTTACAGTATCTTATAAAACGACCAACATTTTGGTCATATTTATTTGGTCATTAATTGGTTTTCTGAGGTGATCATATAGTAATATATTTTGTTGTATATTTGGTAAATAATAACTAAATCAATGACTAAATTAATAACAAAATTTATGACTAAATATAATACTAGACGATAAAATTGAGACAACTAATTAATGACTAAGCTAAAAATGACTAAAAGTTGGTCACATTATAAGATACTGTAAAAGCTGCTACAAGTCACCAACTGAAAAATGGCCATTTATATGAAAAATTAGTCATTGTTTTAGTAACTAATTAGCCATTTTGTACTAGTGTTCCAATGAACTTAGAGATAATATTTCCTATCTTAGGATGGTGTTGATAGTGTTGGACCTGCCAACATTTTAAGCGGATCTTCTCAGTAAGAAGTCCAAATTAAAACTCAGACCGTTTGGTGTAGGATTCCTAGCAGTGGATTGTAAGGTAATGCCTTGATCGCGATGTCACACGGAGGCAAGGAAGATAACTCTGTCAGTAGGAAGGGTGTGATTGATGAAGAGAGTCGAGGAATGTGTACGAGAGGCTTCAACACTTCAAAAGGAGAGGAAGGTGAAGGTGAGTTCCAAGTTGAAAGGGATCAGTCCCAACTCGGCTAGGAACACACCACACAAAGGACATGCACATCTTTTGGTGGAGCAGTCCACGCGAATGCGGTAGTCACAACAACAAGGTAAGATAACACGAACAACCCTCAAGGATTAGTCTGAGACAAGTGTGATGGTTGATATAGCAAGGTTCATGAGAAAGGTATTTTTGATGTCTGGTAGAGCAGTCGACATGGATGGTGACAACATTAACAACATATGCAATACATTAACAACAAGATTCATATAATTGCATACAAATCAGTTCATATACAAGTACATGAGTTAAAAAACATATATCATTAAAGCAACCAGAATAGTCCAACTACAATAACAACATATGCATGAAAATGTGTTGGCTCTTATTATTAAAGAAGTGTAAGCCACAATCATACAATACACCATGTAAACCTACTAGTCCCAACAATGGAACATTACAGCCAGATTCACTTGCTCCTCGAAAGAGATGTACTAGCTTCGTGCAGTGGAGAAGCCAAGGCATGTTACAATAATGTCCAATCCTTCTTCAAGATAGTTTTAGTAGAATCTTGGCTAACCAAAAGCCTATACAATGAGTTATGAGGGACTATTTATAGCAAAGGGTGGGGTGACCCTTGACATTCCCCTTTATGACAGTTCAACTACCCTCATGGCTCTTCACCTACTCTATGACTATTACATCCAACCATTGACACTTGACTTACACTTGACATGAATCAACATTACAATGCACATGTACTCATGTGAGACAACATGGCTTGAGCAAGCCTTGCAAGACATCACTGACACTTAGTTCACTCAGGTGAGACCAAATCTTTGACATGCTTATGATGGTGAAGCTGGTGAGCTGATGCCAAGATTGGTCATCCGTGATGGTGTGCATGTACCTCATGGTGACATCTTGCTAAAGCGAACTCTTGCCTCCGTTGCAACCGGTGCATTGGTTCAACCCCTTCATCCAAATCGTCTGCCAACATGTGCATGGTCTTCTTGGGTATGGTTGAACTGGCAACACACTGATGCATAGTGTTCGTGTTGATATTTAAGTGTGTGTTGGTGGCCATGTGCATCAACTTGTCAAAGTGCTTTTTCAGCCCCAGTTGGACTTGCTTCTTGTCTTCACCTTGGTGAGTTTGTTGAATGAGTTGAATTGCATGCACGTGCTCAATAACATGCATGTAACTGGATCCTGCATGCGATCAACACCACTACTCACCATGTTTTCTTTGTGTCAACTACTAGGATGGATCCTTAACTTGTACAAACACAGTTTCATCTGAGAGTGCATGTTGCGCCCACTGCTTTTCTTGTTCCTGCTACAACTCATTGGAATGTCTGTGCAACTTCATGTTCTTCCTGAGTTGCTGCTTCAACACATGCAACTCCTTATTTGTTCCATCTTCTGCCTTTGCATGATCTTCATGTCGCGTCATCACTTCATAACCTGAGTCTCCAAAGTTTCTTTCATTATCAGTGGATCTACTTGATCTTGCAACTATTCTCCATCTCTATTTTGTCAACAAACTTCCTCTTGCATTCCCTATGTTTGTTTCATTCATTGCATTCACTAAATTCTGTATGCTACCTTCAACTATTGTTTATGATGCTTCTCCTTGTGATGCTACTACTTGATGTCTTTTTCCACGAACAACTTGATGTCTTCATGAGTAGGCGAGCTCATAGACACTTGATCGACTGCATCCCCAATCATGCTCTAAATCGTGTCTTCATCTCTGCTCTCCTGGAAGCCATTGTACCTATACTATTGAGAGGCAGATGAACACCTATGATACCTAGAGACATGGAAACACTCACAGCAAGCAATCTGTTAATCGAAAACCAGAATGAACATGAGAACTGACTTGCAACATACTTAGGTGAATGATCATGAAGGTTGCACAATTTCGCTGGGAGGTCGGAAGACCGACGAACAAGACTTTACAAAGCATAGTCTAAGCTGCTAAGAGACTGACTGATTGTTGGAACTACACAATGCACAATCCAGCTTGGTTGATTGCTGGCATTGCACATTGCAAAATTCTAGCTGGGAAGGACTGCTGGCCCAAGGACAAATTTGTGCAATTTCTTGAGCAAGCAGCCACTGTCCTCTAGAAATGTGCAAAATAGTCCTGGAGGCTAGTGCTGGGCAGAAGTGTGCAAATTTAGAGAGGAAGGTGAGCCTTCCTTCCCCAGATTGTGCAATGTAGCCTTGGTGAAGGCAGAGTCCAAGCCAAGGTTGGCCCGACTTATCGACGGGAAACTGAAAGCAACTAAGATAGTAAATGCATGGTGACACTAAGTGATAGTAGAAGTGATTAATAGTGCATGCAAAAAATGAATGAGATATTCAGCAAACAGGTCAACATGCATGTGGGTGAGGCAGTTCACCGGTTGGGCAAACCTCCGTGCAAAACAGTTTCATGCATGCGAAAACAGTGAGATAGCAACGAAAATTGAAACAGGGCTAAGGAAAGCTAGAATACATGTAAACAACAAAAAGCATTCAAAGAAATCAACCAAAAAACACTCACACAAGTGAATACACAAAAAGTGACAGAAATGCAGCACAAGGCATGGGAAGCGATCTTACGCCAAAACAACTGAGCTGAATTTGTCGACTGCTCCTATATGTGATGTGGGATGTCAGAGCTACAAGGTTGATGTGAGGAATGAAATCTATAGCATCCGGTTGATGAGTTTTGATAACATCGAGGTTGTGACGGGCATGCCACAAATCTATGGAAAGCGACACTTGGAGGGATGTTTCTAAATTGTTCCATGCATGTAACCTACAACTACTAAACATAGATCCTTGAAACAAGGGATGCATTTGCATGTTTCTTTGGGAGAAACAACCCATGCATGCAAGTCTGTTTTGCTCAATCCTGGAGGAAACCAATCAACTCAATTGTACATGCAAGAGACTGCTTTACTGCTAGAGAAAAATGTGCATTTCTAGCTGGGAGTTGGGCTGACTACCCAGGAGATTTGCGCAATTTCTGGGTTGAGAAGTTGACTGTTGCCCATATTTATGAAAATCCTGGGTTGAATGGCCTATTGCTGAGAAACTTTGTGCAAATCCTACTGGGAGGGTTGACTGGAAGGATTGCACAATCCTAGAGCCCAGCAAGCTATTAGAGAGGATTACACAATTTCTAGAGGGAAGGCTGGTTTCCCTCGAGAAATGCGTAATTTTGAAGGGGAAGCTCCTCAGCCTATAGCTGGACCAAGTCCCAGTGAGTAGCCTGTGAAGGTAAAATATCAAACTGTGATCGACAGGTTACCTTTGAGAAAGAAAGACATTGAAGCTTGAGGACTTGGTGAAGTAAGGGAAGCTGTTGTGAAGGTTGGTAGGGAGGCTCCAAAATAGGCTAAGGCAAAATTTGGGTGATCCGAAATTGGATCCTTAAACTCTCTTAAAGCTACCCAAACTCTGTAAAAGCTCATACCAAAGTTTAAAGTCTTATGGATGTCGAAGCTTATCAGAAATAACCTATGAACAATGACAATTTGCAGCCAGCACAGAACAACGAGGAGATTCAATCGAAGCTCATTGACTGGTGGCCCATGGGGACTATGCATGGCACAAAAAATGTAGTTAGGAGGCTCAGACGAAAAAGCAGAGGCTATTTCTAATTGCACATCGCTAGGCAAAACCCCTAAGAAGGAAAAGCCGCAAGCGCACGGTCATAAGGAAGACTTGAAAACCGTGGGAAAAGCGCTGAAGTGACAGGCAGGTACCGTGCTCCAAAACCGATGGAATATCGGAAGAATTTTGCATGGTAAGCTAAATTGTCAGAGGACACAACGATGCCATACAGTGATTGACGTGTGTCCAGTAGATGAGAGAGAAAAATTCTCTCATCGCAGGCTAACGTCCAAGCAAGTCAACCGCACGATAAGAGCGATAACCGTAGGATCTGGAGGCCCAGATCTAATGGTGAAGATTGCGCCCGATGGGAAACCGGGTTCGGTGGAGAAAATAAGCTTCGGCACATAGAGGTTGAAGTCTGATTGGACCGCTGAGTTGGCTGATGAATCATTTCATAGAGTAACCGAAGTAACAAATTGTTTGAGGAAGAGTTGGCTCAGCTCACGAGGAGACAAGTGGCCACCTCTCTGTGAAGTGTTACAGTGATGATGACACAGAGCAGGGAATTCCAACACAAAGGCAGGTGATCCGAAGAGTCGGGACATGGAACGAATAGTCATGAGACGGATTGGCATTAAGCCACGAACAGATAGAGAGTAAAGGGGGGAAAAAGAGAGCATCCTGGGAAGCAGTACGCAGACCTGGAAGCAGGAAAGCCAGAGTAAGATCTCACTGTAATAGGCAGAAAAAGAACGAACAACAAGAAGATGTTGAATACGCAGAGAGTCTGGGAGTCACTCAAAGGTCGAGTGGAAAATCTAGAGAGCTCAATTGGTAGCAGCATATTACTGTTGGAGGTGCTTGGAAGTCGAGCGACTCAGAGAGGCATGTAAAAGGCCAGGAGAAAGAGCTTAGAGAAGCCAGAGCCAAGAGCCAGAGCGAGCGCCAGAAGTGAGAGTTAAGAACCAGAACCAGAGCCAGAGCTAGATTCAGAGCCAGAGCCAAAGCAAGAGCTAGAGCCAGAGCCAAGAGCTAGAGCTAGAAAGTTGAAGAGCTCCAAGAGCCAAGGGATAAGATGGTGTTCTGAGCCCAATGTTCCTATATAAAACATTGGAGTTAAGTGTAAGCACTTGTAAAAGAACTATTTCCATAATCCCAGAGAGCCTAATTGAGTTGATTAGAGCTCAAGGAGATGTAGCCTAAGATATCAGGGTGACCTCCATATTATACTGTTGTATTATGTGTTTGTTTTTATCGCTGCTTTAACTACTGTTATATGCATTTATATATCAATTTAAGTACCTTCCCATATCAGCACAAACAACATATTTTAAAGTAAATAATTAGTTGAAACAAATACAAGCATATGCCCATATTGTCAAGCATTTCTTATTTCCGCATTGGTTAATCAAATAGACTTGGTAAAATTTAAAGCTTTGGGAGTGGGAGAGGGTCTTGTAAGTTAGACAAGAAATATAAGAGCCCCATTTTCATATTAGGTGGTATTAGAGCTTAATATTGATTAGCCCCACCTTCAAAGAAGGTTGTATCAGAATGCTTGATTGACAGGGCAAAGATTGCTTGTTTGAAAAGTGTTTGGATAGTCAAGGATTGATTGCGTCATTGATTGTATGCTTGGTTGCAGACTGACTATTGTTTGATTTTGCAGAGGTGAAGGGAAAGCTATTGATAGCTCAGTCCAGGAAGGACAAGAAGGAAGAAGCACTGAAGGAATTCTTCTATCCCAAATGACCTCAAATAAATCCTTGAAGCACCAAAGGTTGTTGCAAGAGGTTACTGGATAAGCTCTTTAATAATCTTGTTTGAAGTTCTTTTGTGCATTTTGAAAATGACAACTTCTAGAAGTGAGTTCTCAAATTATTCTTGCTCCCAAAGTTCCTTTAATGGAGACATGAAGCAAGACTTGTCTACCATGCTGGATATGGTGAGAAAAATGTATAAGGATGGAAGGAAGAGCAACATACTTAGAGAGCAATTGAATTCCATGGAGTAAGAGAAGCAGATGCTTTCTAACAAATTGTAGGAAATGGAGAGGCAACTTCATATTGCAAGTATGAAATTGAAAAGGATGCATGAGTTGGAGTCACAACTCTTTGTTGCAAAAGAAGCCTTGGCCAAGTATCAGCTTGAAGAAGAAGTAAACCATTTCTGTTTGTCTTCAAATTCTTCTAAGAATGATTATATTGGTTCTTTTGAAAAACATACCAGAGGCATAGGTTCCAAGATAATTGTAGTTTTTAACCCCGTACAGAAATTACCTGCATACGAATTCTAAATCACATGAAAAAATAAAAATGCAAGAGCATAACACATGAAACACATATACACAGAGATTTCCCACTGGATCCCAAAACCGAGACTACCAGCTTGATTTTTCATTATATTCCTTTCAATGTTACAATACATATTTATACATGCGAAGCATCCAATACCATGGACCGAAAACCATCG
>APFE030802607.1:5090-16707 GCA_000404065.3 Pinus taeda
CTAATGCCTGCCACTCCAATTCTCTCTGAGGGGCATTTAAAGGGGCAATATTGAGGGCCACAGGTGCTACTGGTGTATCCATGGTTACTTTAAAACTCTGTTGATATGTAAATTAGTGTTACTATGCAAAGTAATAGAAAAGAGCGTTTCTTGGAAGGAGAGGTGATTTGTCGAGAAATAGAGGAGGAAAGGGTCAATTGCAGCAATTGAAATACTGCACACAACACTTAAAAAAGGGAAAATACTTGTCCTTAACAGCCTCTTTCACGGCAATTGGGTGTGGTTCGGGCTCCCTGTTCACGATTGCGTGAACAGAATGCAGGTTTTGTGAAAGATTTGGTAAACAAGGCTTAGCCAGTGAATTTCGACCTTGTAACTTCAAATGGGAACTAGGCACCGGGGATTTGCCGGTCGATTATATGTTTTCTCTGTGTTTTAAGTTAATTTAGGCGATTTGCAGACAAAACCAGGCGCAGAGAGGATTCACAGTGATAAATACCTGGTACACTGACAGTCCCGATCACAAATGCAGGTGGGTTGGCGTGCCGATGGCCTCCAGCTCGAATTCAGCAGGTTGGCGTGAGTTTGGATGTAAAATACATGCAGAAGACACCACAGTCGTTTTTGCAAAAAGTGCAAAAAACGCGAAATTTTGGCCAAAATATGGATTTTTTGGAACATTGGCGCCTTTTTCAGATGACGTCATCGGGTGGGGTCAAGGTCGGATGACGTCAACATGACGTCATCAGGTGACGTGGCAGCTTATGAGTGGTCCACGGGGATGGTGAGGTGGCGGACAGGTGGAGCAATGGCGGACGAGGGTGCAGACGCGGCGATGACATAGCAGTGATGCTGGCAGGGCGGGTTGGTGGAAACCGGAAACCGTAGGTGGTATGATATCACACCGCCTTTCATACGGAAATGGAGTTGTCAGAGGGGGCTCCGATACGCTGTGGGGGCGACACGTGGCCGAGGCCTGACTTCACCCTCTGACAGATATCAGAAGCTAACTTACGGACGTCGGGGCCGGTCCGATATCCATGTGGGTCGTTGGATGAAAGGCGCCCGATCGGACGGTCGACGGGTCAATGACTTGTCTGGACGATACAGCGTCGGGCGGGCAATAAAATATTGATTTTTTATGAAATTCGTGCCCGGCGGGATTTTGGAAAATTGGCGATTTTGCATGGTTTTTTCAATGTTTTCTTTATAATGTCACGCATCGCTTCAGGACTCTGGATAAGTCGTAAAAGTGGGTTTTTTTATGTATTTTTGCCGTTTGAGCGGGTTAGGGGTGAAAATGGGTTTTTACAAGGTTTTTTAGCAAATGGAGGGTTTAAATAGGTAAATGAATTCTGAAGGAGGAAAAGAGGTAAGGCTTGGGTTCTTAAACTGACAAGATGTCAATTTGATTCCCTAGTAGTGAACATATGGCTATAATGCCAAGGGGGGGGATATTTATAGAATGCTTGGTGTTTATACACCATGGTGTTATAATAGTAGGGAAAGGGTGACATAGGGAATTTAGATAATATAAGTTAGGGGTTAATATGGAGGGAAAAGGTGAATGAGGAGTGATATCACTAAGTTTATTTGAAAATCACTTAGCTTAGGGAGTAGATCAAAATGAAAAGAATTTTGCACAAGAAATGTGGCTCTTAAAGGAAACTAGAACCAACATAAAACCTTGAATTCTTTCACAAACACAACTGGTGTAGGGATGTTAGTAATGAGTGTAAAACAAGGAAGAAATGAAGTTAGACATGCTTCATTGTGTTTTTTTCCTTATATTGACCAGCAAGATTCAGTTTGGAAGGAATACCACTTCTGCAACCCCATCTACCTACCCATCTACTTGCCTAACATTTTTTGTTTCTTCTTGGAGGGTGCACTTGGACTTGCAGACCCTTATGTGCCTTTTCTTTTCCATTGGCTTTTTCTTTTGATTTCCTATTTAGCACTACCCTTATTGCTTCCAAGGCCCCAGATTAAGCAGTTGGGAACCTTAGTTTCTCTGCCTAACTATTGGTCTGCCAAGATTAAACAGTTTGGACAGACTTCTTTCTCTATTCTACACCAGAAAATTGAAACATGGCATGATCCAGATTAGACTGTTGGACCATCCATCAAAATTTAGTAAACATGAAGTTATGTACACACCTTGTCTTGTATTGGAAATATGGGATCATTGTATCTGCAAAGCAGAGCATATTTGGCATTTGAATTTTCCAATCATGAAATATGAAACCTATTGGTATAGGTATCCAACAGGTCCATGGGCATCAGGTCTGTGTCATGATCTTTCTCTGGCTGAACCACATATATGTCCATCTATTCCAACATCTATTCAATCTCCTCAACAAAGTCCTTCTCCTGCAATTTCTCACCGTGTTTTTTGTATGTCAGTTGTGATGATTCAATAACCTATATTAGTGCAATTTCATCAATCTATGAGCATTGTGCCTTTTGTTGTTCCTGTTCCTATTCCTGTGCAACTTCCTTCACTCTTTTGCCTAGCTCTTGTTCTTCCCTTAGTTGTTTTTTCATCTACTATAGCTTCTTCTCTGCCTCCTCCAGTTTCTTCTTCTCCCTTGGTCTTTGCACAATCCTTTTGTTGCATTGTCGATTCTTTGCCTCATTATCCAAAGTTTCTCTCAATAAAAGTGGGTCTTCCTTGAACTTGCAGCTTTGCTTTGCCTCTACTCTATTAGCAAGCTTCCTCTTGCCTTTGTCATGCATAGGTCTGTTACCATTTGCTGCAGTTGATGTTCCTCCTCTCTGAGATGTTGCTACCCTGTGCACTGCTAACCATTCTATAGCCACTCTGACTAATTCATTCAGCATTGGGGAGTTATTATAGTTTCTCCATGATTCTTCCTTAGGCTAATGGAATTCTCGTGGATCCAAGGATGATACACTCTCACACAGTGGTTGTGCACTAAGTGATGTGGGTCATACGGGTTGAAATGTCTAGTGTCAAAGGTGAATCTCTTGAAGTTTTCTCTCTCAACCTTATCATGGTTGAAACTCTGGATCTCATACAACATGATCCACAAAGGATGAGCGGGCCAAGGTGCCTTCTTCTTCCTGTGCAGTCTTGCAAACAACCCTGTCAAGATGTGGTATCCAACATCTTGCATGACCAACTTTTCCATGGAAAAATTCGGTAACACGTGCAGAGCCTTCTCCACATTGTACATCCGGATGAAGGTGTGAGGGGTGAGGCCTACCAATATTCTATGTTAACCAATGCCTCCATTGCTACCTACAACAGGTAAGGTGGATCCTTCTCAAAGACCATCTTGTACACCAGCGAGATGAAGTGGTCTGATAGCTATAGTATAACTCCACAAAAGTTTCACTTAGAGAACAACCTACAATAGATGTGCATAGAGGTTTCTGAAGGTGTTCATACCCAACACAAGCCAGGGAACTGCTAACGGGAACAAATTGCGTCAAGAATGTAGGCATATATGAAGATATTTTCTCACTAACCCTTGGGTGGATGTCGGGCATATGTTACTTGTCCCTTCAACTAGAGAGCCAATATGTCATACCAATTGAAAGGTCTTCCTTATTTAGATAGCTAATCCAACAAAATCACTCAACTCTGTGGGAAGGTCTATGTAATATCCTAGCCATATTAGAGACATGCAAAAATTACCAAGAACTGATAAGCCTTCCACAATATCTTCGTCTTCTATACCTGGTTGGGCTTTTTCCTGAACTTAGATAGCTCTCTCACCCAGGTTTTCAAGATTTCTCTGGAGCTTGCACTACTGCTGGGATTGTGAAGGGTGCATCCATTGTGTTCATCAATTGTGGAAAGTGATACAGATCCTAAAATTTATCTGCCCTAAAGGTATGATTTTTTTTTCCACTAACACTTCTCAACATCATGGTCTCTGCATCAGTATGCAAGACAATCCAGTGGATCATGTCTACGCATGGAAATGTGGGGTACTTGCATGAAACCCAGTACAAGCCAGATTTGTGTATGTTGACATAGATTTTGTGGTCCTCCAGATTCTCCTAAAAGGTGCATGAAAATATGTCATTTATGTCCTTCTGTTTCATCTTGATCTCCTTCTCTATGAACAACTTAGTGTCTTCATAGACGGGCAAGCTCATAGACACTTTCTCAACCACATCTTCAGTTGCACTCTCAATGGTGTCCTTTGACCCTACTCTCTTGGAAGCCATTAAACCTGTATTGCTAAGGGACTGATGAACACATGTGATACTTGGAGATAGAGAAACACTCATGGAAAGAAAACTCATAGTTCAACACCAAAAACAACTTTAGGATTGACATGCAACATACCTGGGGGACTGACTGGAAAATTTGCGCAATTTGTTTTCTGGGAGAGGCTGGGAGATTGACTACCAGAACTACGCAAAGCACAATCCAAACTACCAATGAGCTGACTGACTATTGAAACTATGCAGAGCATAGTTCAACTTGGCCTGGTGAGGACTAGAACTGCACAATGCGTAGTTTTAGTTAGCATGACTTCTACTCAATAAAATTTCACTGTGCAATCTCGGGGGCCAAATGAGGCACTGCCTCTTAGAATTATGGAAAGAAAATCCTGGAAGTCTAGTGTCAAGTAATATCTACACAATTTCTAGGAGAAAGGCAAGGCCTTCCATCTCATAAATGTGTAGTGCAAGTCGCACAAGGAAAGGTCCGAGCCAAGGTAGCTCAGATCCGCCAAGAGGTGATTAAAAACAGTAAGAACTGCATGCATGTGAAAAGCTACGTGTAGACATGAATGAATGGAGATGCATGAAATCAATAAGTGAGGGATTCAGTGAGATGGGAAAACAACTAATTTTTGTGAAGCGAGTCACCTCAATAATGACCATTAGTGTAGAAACAATGTCATGCATGCGACAACAAGGAAATGAAATGAAAAAATTGAAACAATGCTTCTACAAGCTAACATGCATTGAAACAACAAAAAGCGTTCAATAAAACCAAGGAAGCAACACTCACACAAACTGAAATACAAAAAGCAACAAAAAAGAAGCAAAATACATGAAAACCGGACTTACCCTGAAAAAGCTATGTTGAGTGTGTCGAAGGTTCCTAGATGCGTTTTGGATGTCAGAGCTCCAAGATCAAGGTGAAGAATGAGCTTTGGAGTGTTGAATAAATAGTTTTTTCAAGATTAAGGCTAACGACGCGCATGCCACAATTTTAGGAAAAGTCAACACCTAGTGGGATGTTTCTAAAACTTCTTTTGCGTGTAACCCCCAGCTACTAAAAATAGATCCTTAAAATCTAGGGATGTTTTTTTCTTTCTTCTTTTTTCTTTCTTGGGAAAAATTTGCATGCATGTAAGGCGAGATTGCGTAGTCCTAGAGGAAGCTAGTCAACCTATAAGAACATGCAATGGTCAACAAGCCTTCGGATGACTTCTGTGCAGTTTCTGGGCTGAGTGCTCTGGCTGCCCCTCATGCTCTGCACAATTTCTAGACTGAAGCCAAGGATGCCTGCTAGAAATGCACAAATTTTGAGAGCAAGCATGGTAATGGGATTCTCTACATGATTTTATTAGGGAAGGTAACCTGCATGGTCTATGCAATTTTAGAGAGTAGCTGGCTGCGATGATGCACAACACAATTTTGGAGAGCAAGGTAGGTTTCCCTCCAGTTCTGCGCAATCCTCCAAGTCAACAAAAGAACCAATTAAAGACCAAGTCATATTAGGTCAACTTCCGGGTGAAAGGAAAACATGTTAGTGAACACAAGCTGATAAGCCAGATAATCTCAACTTAAAGCATAAGTATCTTGGTAGTGCAAGACATGCTGCTAAGGATGTTTTGTAGGGAGGCTCCAAAACAAAGCTAAGGGAATTTTTTTGAGGAAGTTGTAGATGCTACAACATAGTCATACACTCACAATGGTTCATCCCATAGTAAAACACATCAATTCTACATGAGGAAATGACTACCACCATGAACAACATCATGCAAATGCAACAAGCACGTGGAATGAAAGTGTGAGACACACACATCCAACTGACATGCATGCATGAACAACACATATCCCATCTAGTATGAGGGGTGAACCATACTCTGATACCACTCTGTAACACCGTCCTCCCACATCTAGCCAAGAAACCAGCCAATCGGGGTAAACACACAACAATAGGCCACTATGATATGCTTTGACCTCCTAAGTCATGTTAAGGAAGTGCAAGTGATGGAAATAAACCATAGAGACATTCAACTTTAGCTTTAAGACCCTCAGGAACCAATCCAACACTTTAGACAACTTTCCCTTGGGTCTCACTAATATTTTGGAGAACTTAAGCCTCAATCGCTCTCATTATATAGGCATAACAGAGTCTAGAAACCAAAAGTCACTCTCACAGGCTTGCCTGCCAATGCCCAGAGATTCATTTAATCACTGTTATGCCATTGTCCCTGAGATTTGAGCCACTTTTTCAGGCCCAGAGCCCAGGTCACTTCCCAGAATTGAACAACCTCTTCATAAGAGTAAAATAACATGGAAGTGATAGTACTAAATCAAATACTTGATTAAGACCTTGATTGGACCCCTACTAGCCATGACAGCCATTTCATCAAACATATCATGAATATGTAATCTACAGGTGTAAAGAACAGTTTTGAGTATAGGGGTATCATACTTAGTTGAGAATTGCTAAGAACCATTGATGCCTCAACACATCAACTTCCATTCCATCCATGAGGTCATATATACATTGATCATTCAATTACAAGTAAAAACATGGTGAAAGCCATACATAGATGATGTCATAAAACACATACATAATGAGTATAATAGCAACAAAAATACTCATGAAAGTAAAGTCATATAGACCACATATAATCCATTAAAAATGATCATAGAAATATAAGGAGAAATAATATTTCATTAATGATACAATTCCCAAACCTGGGATGGGACTTCCATGTTCCACCCGATTGTAGAATGGCTGAGCCAAATCTCTCTTCAATCATTCACTCGCGTGCCATATTCCAAGCATAAATGTGGGATAGCTTAGAACACATCAATCAAAACTCATATAGCGCATCCAGAGGCCAAAAACCTCAACCCATCAAATAGTGGTTCCACCTCACGGTCGGACATCATAAGACCATTATTAGATCAGTCTTTGTCGAAGACTTCCAGAGCATTTGTCTAGACAAGGATCCAAGGCTAGTTACTCAACCCACAATGTTTACCAGGCTCCACAATGTTTGTCCAACTAAGGCTCCACGACTATTAACTCAACCCACCAAGGGCTCCAAAGTGTTCTTCCAACCAATGCTATGGGACTAGTAACTCAACCCAATTTGTTCAAGGGCTCTAGAGCATTTGTCCAACTAAGGCTACAAGACTAACAACTAAACCCAAGCTAAGGAAACACAAGAACCAACCAAAAACACAACAACGAAAATAAACCCACAATCACCATGGTTATCTCAAAAATGGAAAGGCTAGGTAATCCACTGTCAATCTTGACCATCCTCCATGCTAATGAAAAATCACAACCAATAAACCACATGCATATGCCATGAATACCAAAATTAGTGAAGGAAACATACATGTAACCTGGAACCTGTAAGAAAATCTAATGTAGTTGTTGATCTTGATTCCCTCTTGCACTTTCATGCTTTTCCTTTGCCTTCTTTCTCCAAGAATCCAATTATGCCACACCCACCAAGAGGGCTCCCAGAAAATTCTAAGTCTTCAAGAGTATGACAGAAAGAGAGAATAATGGGAGAACTCCAAAATTGAACTATCAAAAGATTATGAATTGGTCCTCGGAGGAATTTTTATGAATGAGGCCTCTATTTTCTTCATTTTCCATTATTTTCCTTCATTTTCCTTCTGACATGAAACATGTGACCTTTCATCCTCTTTCTCTCCTAATTTCCATTATTTTCATAAATAAATATTCCAAAAATGTCATTTTCCTTTCCAAAGCCTTAGCCATTTCCGTTGCCAATTTCCTTAGCCATAAACAATCACAAGTGATCCCCGTCACTAGGATTTTTCTCAACATTCAGCTTGGAATAAGTGTCCCATCATATGTGGTTATTATTTTTCCTTTATTTACTTTTATTACACGGAATTTTCACCAGGGATCTTACACCTTATTAGCGAAATGTCCAGAGTGCTCTTGAGGAATGTAGGCCTCCTTAAGTACTATGAGGAGGCTACATCCCTAAAGGCACATTCTGTCTTGTTGGCATAGCTGATCCATCAGTGGGATGTCCACCAATAGTCTTTTTATGTTGGTCTTGTCACATGGTATAGGCCTCTGAGCAGCACATATATTTTATCATTGTCCTATCTAGGAGAGGGGAGGATTTTCCCTAGTTTCCTGATGTCCCCCATGGTGTTGTAGTAGAGATTTACCTTGTCTACTTTCAGAGATATGTTGGGGCTCATGCAGTGCATCTATCAAATTTTCAAGTGTCTGGTGGACAACTACGGATTGCTTCTTTTGGTGCGCATGAGGTTTGGTGCCTTTCAATTCTAGTGACTACCATTGTACACTATACTAGTGGTGGGAAACACATTAGTTTCCAATTTTTTTTTTTTTTTTTTTTTTTTTTAATGTCGATTCTTTTGTGCAAGATCCATAATGTATTAGATGGTCTACCATTTTTTTATGGGAATTTTGTAGGGATTTAGATAAATGTTATGACATGATACATGGGAGGATGAAGTTCCATTTCACTTTAGGTCTTTCTTGTTTATTTGTTGACAAGTTTCTAGATATGAGGCCTAATTGTTTCTATCTCCCTCCTTGGCTGATGACTGAGGTGGGGAGGGCGGCGAGATGATGCCCCATAGGGGCCTACAAAAGTAACCACCAGGATTTCCCCAAGGCACTGGGGCTACTAGCGAGTGAGGATGACCACATATTTGTTTTGGTGGTGTGTCCATATGTAGGGATGGATTGGAGATAGTTTCCAAACATCCTCTTCACAATGGATAAGGTTGCATATGATAAAGGCAATATTGATGTTTTTTGTAAATTAATCTAGTTTAATTTTATTGCCTTAATTAATTAGAATAAAATTTATTCTAGCACATTCTATAACTTATTTAATGGAATTTTCTAATTATTATTGTGTACTATATATTTTGTAGACATCGACAGTTTTACTGGGGACATGCCTCATCCCCTCACTAGAGAGATGTAGTGATGGGTGAGTCTTTAGAGGGTGAGCATATCCTCAGATGTAGAGGGGCATGGGCATGGAGGCACGTAGGGATAGTGTCTGATTTTGGATGGATTATTGTGACCAACTTTCTAGGCTTTTGGTTGAGGAGGAAGTCTGCCCTCTGAGGTCTTAATACATCAACACAAATCCTAGGCTCTTGGAGCTCTTGAAGGATAGTTTGTGTGATATGATGAGTCTTATGCATCATATCATCATAGCTACTAGGACAGAGGAAGTGAGGAGAGATGATCATGCAACACTTACATCACATGAGTCTTCAAATAATGCTACTCCATCAGATCATGATAATAACGGTGGTGATTCTTTTGATAGTACTACACCATCGGATCATGGTCAAGGTGTAGGTGATCCTTCTAGTAGTATTCCACCTCCTCATCATTCACGTTATGATGATCACCTATTACTAGTAGTGGTGTCTCATGTTTCTCTTGAGATAGCATATCATCCACCTTCTCCTCTACCTCATAGTTCAATTGTTGAGGCGGTATTTGATTTTCCATCATCTTATGCTCCAAACCATGTTTCCACTAGTACATATGTTGTATCAAATATTTTAGAGTAGTTATTTCACTTGTTTGTATATATATATATCTATATCTATATATATATATGGTGAATCTTTTTGTTCATGTTGATGTACTTAATTTATATGCTAGTGTTGATGTGTGTATTGTTAGGTCATTTTTGATATGTTAATTTAATGTGCATGAAGATATATGTGTATGTGGTAGCAATTATTTGACATGAGATGTATATTTGAGGATGTGTGTGGTGATGATGTTAGATTATGATGCTTATGTTTTTCTAGATGTCATGATGATGTTGATGTCCTATTATATTTTTAGATCTGTGTGCTAGCTAATGACGTTTATATGTGCTAGAGGTGTATATAATTAGATAATGTTAGCGAATTTACATGTGTATTTTAGATGATATTTACGATTTTTATATGGTTATCATCATGATGTTTATTTTTGAAAATAATTATTTATTATAGCTTATTGTATTGGTGAAGTTATATCAAATATTTATATATCCAATTATGTGAGAACTACTTACTTAAAAAAAAATGCAAAGATATTTTTATAAATTACAAAGCTTAGTATAGATGAAACTATAATTGTAAAACTATGATAAATATTTTTGTATTTCTTAAATAGTTCATTCATATTAATTCTAACCTAATTAGTAAAATTCTTCAATACTCACAAAGAAAAAATAATTAAAGGAAAAATAATTATTTAGTTCTTAATAAGACAAATGTTAGATCCCTATAATACTAGTGTAGCCCCCTTATTTTTACTGTTAGTGTAGCCCCCTATTGATATTGTTGTGCACTTACATTATTATTGTTATGTAGGCTATGATTATGTTATGACCCTTTAGACTCCTATATATACCAAGGAGGTCTTGTTATTTGTATCATCTAAGAATTTTTAATTTATGTGATGTAAAGGAGGTTTATCCCTAAAAAGGGATAATTTTTAAGTCGTTTATCTATCTATTCTTCTATTTCGAGAGTTGGTTGCATAACATTTAGTATCAGAGCTTTGGATTCTAGGGTTTCACTTCTTCAAATAGGTCATCTTGGCATTTTCGCTATAATTTTTTTTTCTATGAGGCTTAAAAAGATAAAATTGCAACCACATGGATCAAAATATTGGTGAACTTCATGTACAAATTTATATCTTGGTTCGCTATGTTTTCAAAGATATGATCTAAGGAAGTTAGGGTTTTTGTAGGCTCCAAAATTCCATCTCAAACATGTGACCTAGGGAAAATCACCATAACCTTCTCTATGAGCATAATATTTGAATTTCATAAAATGTGATTAAATTGCATATGATGTAGTTTTTCATGTATCATTTTCAGGGTCGAAGGTCGAAACAATGACACATGGCACATTGTACAAGTTCTCTCTACTGAACTAGTCTATAATCTGATTATCGTGGGAGATTGGGCATAACTATTTCTTGAAGAACACAATATCGGTCTGACTTATGGGTTTATAAAGAAGAATCAAAGGGATACCAAAAGAGGAAATTCCAAGTCTTGGAGATCCAAAATTACAGAGTTACAATAGTTTCAATGTCAAGCTCCTAAAAAGCAAGAAAAGGGTGTGTGTTTTTTTAAATTTTACATAAGTTTTGTTTGAAAAATAAGTTTGAGGTGATTGAAAGGGAATTATGAAGCATAGATATCATCGTTTGGTTCCAAAATTCCTTGAAACAAGAAAAAGGACACACCTAGTAAGCAACTAGAAATCTCTTCCATGATGCATGAAGAAGAGGAATAAATGCATCATGATATATCAAAATTATGAGACCAAGTGCAACAAATTTCACTCTCACAAAGAGTAACCAAAAAAGAACTGGAAGCTAGGA